>JBBHAA010002661.1:0-282500 GCA_037953035.1 Aquarana catesbeiana
GAAAGAAAGATGGAAGGAAAGAAAGAGAAAGAAAGATGGAAGGAAAGAAAGATGGAAGGAAAGAAAGATGGAAGGAAAGAAAGAGTGAAGGAAAGAAAGAGAAGGAAAGATGGAAGGAAAGAAAGATGTTAGGAAAGAAAGAGAGAAGGAAAGAAAGAGAAAGAAAGATGGAAGGAAAGAAAGAGAAAGAAAGATGGAAGGAAAGAAAGAGAAAGAAAGATGGAAGGAAAGAAAGATGTTAGGAAAGAAAGAGAAAGAAAGATGGAAAGAAAGAAAGAAAGAAAGAAAGAAAGAAAGAAAGAAAGAAAGAAAGAAAGAAAGAAAGAAAGAAAGAAAGAAAAAGAGAGAAAAAGAAAGAGAAAGAGAGGGTGATGGGGAAATAATGAAGGAAACAGAAACAAAGAGACAAAAAGAATGGAAAGAAAGAAAGAAAGAGAGGGGGATGGAGGAATAAGGGAAGGACGAGCATCCCCTACATCAGCGTACTCACTGGGAGGCCGGAGGGACTGGATGGATGGATGGATCAGACTCCCCTTTTGCTGGGCTTCAGCATGAATCTTCCCGCCCACACATCCCCTTCTCTGAGGCAGAACAGAGAACACTGCCGAGGAGAGTGGGCGGGGCAGACACAGGAGGAGAGGACGGGAGGAGGAGGAGCAGAAGCTCTCTCTCCTCTTCTGTTTGGCTGTGCGGGCAGCAGGGGGAGGGGGGAGATCTGTCAGAGCTCTGCTGACCGGCTCTCCCTGTCATTGATCCGGAGATGTAGGTGAGCTCCGATCACATGTCTCACTTGCCGGCTGTTATCTCTCACTGTAGAAGAGCGATGGGACTAAGGACGGAGATCTCTGCTGCTGAATGAGGCGGCTCTCTAATTTGGTAAACTAGCCAGCTGTGCAAGGCCCCTATGACTGCGAGGCCTGAGGCCACCACCTATGTTGCCTAATTAGAGAGCCGCCTCTGGCCACACGATAACTATTTTAAATATTATGATCCTAATTTTGATAATTATGATATAGTGTTGTTTAGGTGATTGGCGATTCTCTATGCATGTCCTGACTTTCCAAGACACCAACGCTAAAGTGATACTAAAGAAGCCCATTTTGCAGCATGTATTGCATAGAGTGGCCCCGATCCACGACTTCTGTGGTCCCATTGCCATCTTTCTCCGCTCCTCCAAGCTTCTGATAACCCCCTCTGGTAAGCACTCTCCCAAGAGTGTTACCTTGGAGGAGTGCTTCCTAGTCCTTTTTTTGGCGTTTACAGAGCTCCACTATGATGGCCTGTACACACGGTTGGATATCGATCGGACATTCCGACAACAAAATCCATGTTTTTTTTCTGACGGATGTTGGCTCAAACTTGTCTTGCATACACACGGTCACACAAAGTTGTTGTAAAATCCGATCTTTTTTAAAGCAGTGACGTAAAACACGTAAGTCGGGACTATAAACGGGGCAATAGCCAATAGGTTTCATCTCTTTATTTATTCTGAGCATGCGTGGTACTTTGTGCGTTGGATTTGTGTACACTGCTGTCAATCACATCCAATGATGCGGCGTGCTGGGGGACGAGGCAAAGTCTTATCCCGGGTTCACACCGATGCGAATTAGATGTGCGTTTCCACGCATATAATTTGCATAGTGGGAGACTGTGACTGGCTCCCTATGGAACCGGTTCACATCTCTCCTGGGCGGCTGCGGAGCGCACTACACAAATAAGCTGTGCGTATTTGGCTCCGTTTCAGGGCCGAATGCAGACATAGAATCGTCCCTGATTCGTCCCAGAAATGGAGAACACGAAACGCACAGTGCTCCTGTGCGATACACAGCCCCTTATAGTGTGAACCCAGGCTTACAGTCGGTGAGTATAGCCAACGGCTGTATCACATGAGTGCGCCCGACAGCTAACCCCCTTTGGCAAAGAGCTTCCCCATGAAGGGGGTTAGCAAATGCGGAGAGTTGCGGAGACACCCACAGAGGGACCCCATAAGACGAGGATTGTGGCTACTCTGTGCAAAACAAACTTCACTGTCTACATAAGAATAACATATTTTTTTTTTTTTAATATGTTTTTTTTTTTAAAACAATACCCATACAACCACGGAAAAATAGGAACCTTCACAAACACTTTATCCCTAGTCTGTTGCCAATTTTCATCCATGAAATTTACATAGAAGTGAGAGACAACTTGTATTTGAGTAAAGTCTCCCTTTGTGCTTGTAAATACATGGTAGAGACTATGTGGATCACCAGCTGTCATTTACCTATAGAGAGTTTCTCCTATCTTGGGAAGTTGTACGTATTATGAATATAAATGGAAAACATCAATTTTAAAAAAGCATATAACATATTTATCCATTAAAAAAAATTTTTTTAAATAATAATATTTAGCTGTGTCATTGTGACATGTTTTTTTCATTTCAATGTAGGATTTAAACAATCTCCGAGTTCGACTACGTTCGAAATATCAAATCCCAGGCACTGAGGAACCACCTGCTTTTCCAATCAACCCATTGAAAAGAAAAAGAATTGAGGAAAATGTAGCTGATGAAGAGAAAGACCAGAGTTTGATAGGTCATACACGCTGGTGTTTTTGTGCACAATGTCGGCCTATGCCAACATCTGAAGAATCTAAATGCTGCCAAGGATTGGAAGAAGTTCAGCCTTTCTTGGAGCATGGCCTGACATGCGTAACACAACATGAAGAATTTGTCGAACGATGTCTGACTAAAAGAATTCTGGTCTATCAAATCCAAATGGAATCCGCCAATGTTCACAAAGACTATATTCGTGATGCCAATAGGTAATATTTAGTTATTTAATATATTGAAAAGTTTATTTTTAATTAATTTTTAAAAAATTCAATTGACCAATCACAGTGCATAATCGCGTGAGCCATGATGTAACAGTGAAAGTCATTTCTTTGTTCACGCTGAAAGGGAGAGCCAGTCTCTCCCTGTCAGAGGGGAACTGTGCTCATAATCAGCACATTGATTATCAGAACAGTCCCCTCATATGTGCAACAACAACTTTAAATGTGCCCATAAGCTGTCAGTCAGTGCCCAAAAAAAAGACAGTTCATAATGCCGATCAAACTGCCAATCAATTCTCATATGAGTGCTAATCAGTGCCCAGCAGAGTGCAAGTCAGTGCCTATATCAGTGCCCAGCATTATAAAATGTCAGTAGTTCAACATCATTGCTGCCCATCAGTGACAACGGTTAGTCCCACCTATCAGTGGCTATCAGTACCGCTTATCTGAAAATCAGTGACGCCTATCAGTGCCTATGAATTATAAATATCAGTGCATGTTAATGAGTGACACCTTATTAGTGCAAACTCATCAGTGCTGCCTCATTAATGCTCATCAGTGAGTCCTCATTAGTTCCCGTAAGTGAAGGATAAAATAAACTTTTATAACGGAAAAAAATAAAAAATTATTTATTTTCTTATAAAAAAACCCATTGAGGTGATCAAATAACAACAAAAGAAACCTCTATTTGTGTTACCATAAATTAAAAAATTTAGTTTTCGGTACAGTGTTGCATGACCGCATAATTGTCATTTAAATTGAGAGAAAATTTAAAAATGAAATTTGTCATGGGTGGGAAGGCAGTGGTGGATTTAGGTTTTGTGATGCCCTAGGCTTGACAAAACTTGCGGACCACCTAATTTAAATATGACCTACCCCTTCATGTCAAGACTACACCCCTTCCTTTTTAACACCCACCCTGTCATCTTCATGGGAGAAGGACAAAGGGACACTGTGGGAATGGGACAGAGGGACACCATGGGAGAAGGACAGAGGGACGCCATGGGAAGAGAACAGAGGGACGCCTTGGGAAGGCGACAGAGGGATGCCGTGGCAAGGGGACAGAGGGACTCCGTGGGAAGGTGACAGAGGAATGCCATGGGAAGGGGACAAAGGGACTCTGAGAGGACAGAGGGATGCTGCGGTGAGGGGATGTGGCATCTTCTAGTTTGGGGGAGAGGGGGGTAAGGGGATATGTGCTTGTAGAGGAGAGGATGGGGGAGATGTACGGTTGCTCCGGAAAGCCAATTGACGCTGCGGGACCCCAGGAGGCAGATGTCCCTGGTGCCCGTGATAGCGCATCCCTGACTGATCAATTACCAGAGCTCAGAACTTGTGACACTGGGCTCCGGGATTCAGCTGTGCAAGCCTGCGTGCGGGAGGAGGGGAAGGGAGTTCATGCAGGGGGGTGTTTTATTTCCCGGCCACGGCAAAGTGCCACCCTATTCCTTGTCGGCCTAGGCCAAAATACAGCATTTCGTCAAGGTGCAACATTGCATGGTATTAAAGAGGATACTCGTCCTTTACAAAAAGCACTTCTAAATTATATTTTTGTTATAGATATAAAATTGTAATATTTGTAATCTTTCTAATTTTATAGATGCCTCAGAAGAGGAGCCTATAAATCCTACACTAATATGGTCCATGGATTTCTGGGGAAGAATCGTCGAATACCCATACCTTCGTGTGTTGTATGGGCAATTCGAAACAAGTATCCAGATCCCAATGAGGAATACATTGGATTTAAATGGTCATCCGATTATAATGCAAGCGATATGGCTATCGAAGAAAATTAAATTGTAATAGCGGATAGTTACTTAGTTGTTATTTTTGGTTTTAAAAATCTTTGTAATTAAAAAATGTATATATTTTTTTGTAGTTCTTTATATTTTTTATGTGACAGAAATTTTCTAAAATATATAAGCATGTGGTTAAAATTTATTTAAAAAATAAATAATTTAAAATATAAATATATATAGTTTTTTGGAGTCATTTTTAATTTGTAATGTTCTTAAAAAACAAAAAAATGTTACTTTGCCACAGTGCCCACATAAACAAAATTTTTGGTAAAGCTCTCTAGTTACCCCCCCCCAACCCCACACACACATTACATAACCGAGGAAAAGCACAACATGGAAGGGTTATGACGCATGCTTACTTGGGGGTCATTTGTATTTGCGTCATTTGACGAATAATGTATATATATGCCAAGACCCTTGGGCCATAATTATATTAGATTGACAAATCGTCAGCCATAGGCTGCACTATTAGCAATCTATAAAATCTGAAGCCTTGACCCCATGGTGCGAGGCAGAGAACTTCATCTGCAAAATATTTTATGTTCCTAAGTAATATATTGAATCAAGGAGCACTTGACAGTTCAAAAATATGAAAGGAGAATTTTTTATTGTTTTTTAAAGGTATAACAATATCAACTAATCAAGTGATCACACGTGAAGTTCAGTTACACACCTTCACAATCCTTCTTAATTATTTTTAACAGAATCATAAATCACAACTATTATTTCCAAAATATAAAGGTGTAAAAAAAATTTAACAACAAATATATTAGAAGCTAAATAATTCTAATTTTTATTATATTTTAATAAAAAATGTATATATTAACGTTACCTTTTTTTTATTTTTTTATTAAAGATCTAAAACTAATAATTTTATAATAAAACAGTGCTATTTTCGATTACTACACAAAAAAAAAATGTAAAAATATAAAGCGTGGTATTTCATTCAAAACGAGATAGATATTGAGAGAGCAGTTTATCTTTTTCAGGACATGGAAATCCAGCAATGTTTTGAGAGAGATTGACCTGTCTGGAATGCCATGGAAAATTTTTGATTCCTGCAGCATGGTCAATCACATCACAGATGATCTGTTTCAAGAATTCTTGGCTAGTAGGTTCATATATTTTGCTTACAACCCAGTCTTTTTTTGCCTTACTGAAGCCATAACGGTAACGCAAAGATCCCTTTTTTTCTGAATCTTTTTTAGGTCTCCGAACAACTGCTTGCAGCCTATTTATGTTTTTATTGTGGTCGAGGGCAGCAAGTTGTGTTCTGGCAACCATGCTGTCCATATAAAAATGATGACGTTTAGATCGATATTTTAACACCATACTGTGAAAAACTTCGACCTCACCTGTATGGTAAAAACCAGATATATGATGAAGGTCCTTTAGCAGTCTCTGATTTTGAATTACGGCATTGAGGTTATGGAGAGCTGCAGATCCGTGTTTAAGCCACTCATATTCCCTCTGTTCATCACAAGGTATTGGTGGATGTGAACACTGATGGTATAGTCTATTTCCATGCCATTCATGTACATTTGCTGCATGAAAACTCATAGATAGCCATTTTTCTTCTAGTAGAATAGGATTATCCTGACATGTACTCGAAGCCCACCACAAATGATTTTTTGCTAAAGAAACCCAGCCAGCAAGTTCCCTACTGTTGCTTTTTTTACTTGCAGCCATAAGTTTTGCTCCAATTGATTTGGCCATATGCCATACATCGAATTCATGCCTTATTTGTGGATATTTTTCCTTTATGATTTTTCTTATGGAGACATGTCTATCGGTTGCAAGGATTTTGACCTGAACCTGATCTCCTAAAAGACGATCCAAGGCCTCAACAAAAGCCAATTTTTCAAGCGAGACAGAGGTACGACCGGTTTGGAGTTGCTCCACTTGAAAATCTAATATATTATTGGTTTCTGCATCCATCAATGTATAGGTACAGTACTTAGCATTGAAGCCAGGTGAATCACATTGGCCGTCACCAATCAATGCTACACTGTTGTCACCAATTTTTTGAATGTTCTTCTTTCTTTCACTTATCCAATGATGTTCAATGGTAGGGAATATGAAATTTTTTTGGTTTTTATAATGAGTAGTCGCCGATATACCATACATTTGTAAAATTGAAAAAAAATTTTTCATCTTCAAAAAATTAGACCCACTGCATACTATAGCTGATGAAATCAGCAAGTTTCCGGCTGACATTTGCCCTATTAATGGTTGGCTTCTCCACATTTTAAATTTATGATGCTTATTGCACTCTGCATGCACTATTAATGCAGACCCTTTAATCAATTTTTTAAGAGCAATTATCCTGCCCGTGCAATGTGTGTCATGTAAGCAATGAGATTGCATCAGTAATTTATCAAGGCATTCTTCATACACCAAAAATGTTTTCTGACTTGACACGTTGGCAAATTCTTTTTCTTCGTGCACATCTATAAATGAAAGGTCGGGTTGTTTTAAATCAATGTATGAGTATTCTTCATCCAAATCTTCTACATACATTTCCTCCGCTTCCTCCTCTGACGGACGGTAAGATTCGTCTACATCTTTGGTTTTTTTTGGTGGACTGCACAAAAGACCAAAATCACTTATTTCATTGTCGTCAAATGGTACAGGTTCTGGTAAGGTACTTCTAATTGGTGATAATCCAAGAAGATCAAGATTAGGATCATGACGTATTGTTGGCACTTCACATTCTTTGAAATGGTCAAATTCGATGTTTGCTTTTGTTGTCAAATTTTCAGCAAAAGAAGAGTGTAAAATATCTTCTTGACTTTTTTCAATATTCAATAAATCGAACATACTAGTTTGTAATCTTGGTATTACACTCAATTCAGGTAATTCCACCAAAGAGCACTGTATAGCAACAGAGACGGAAGACCGAGGTATGCATACCTGTATCTTTTTGGGTTTCACTTCCTTTTTTCGTTGACATTGGATGCCTCGATGAATTTTTTTAAATCTTGCTTTATGCCCGATTTTTACAGTGTGTGTTGAAATATTAGTGATATTACTTATTTCAACTTGATTCTCAGAGAGATCAATAAGCGACATTGGTTCATTTGAAACCGAACTGCAAATTACACTGTCAATCAATGCATAGTCCGCAGGTTGACACACTACCATTTCACAATCACTAACTTCGGATACAGAAGCCATAGATTTTTTTTGAAGTTCAGTATTAGATTCCATGGATGTTTGAGTAGCTCCTGAGCGCATGTCTGAGACATATGTTGACGATTGTGAAGTCATCTCAGTTTCTCTTCTTCGTCGTTTTGCGTAGTTGTGTTCAGAATCCACATGACATATTTTTACATTTTTTTCTAATAGCACAGAAGGGAAAGCTGTAATCTTAAGATGTTTTTGTGCACCTCTAAGTTCGTAATCACTTTCCAAAAAATGTTGAGAACAAATTTTAAATTTCCAGATTTTAGATTTAAGAATTGTTTCAACTAATGATCCTAATTCCTCACTAGGAATATTGATTTTTTCAAGCCAGGTTTTTATCCTCTCTCGATCACGTGGAAATGAATGCAGTCTAATATTGTCATTTCTCCAGTTCATGGAGCAAGATTTGACAAAACAACTGGGCATTCTGAAATATATAAAAGCGTGAATGAGTAACTTATTCATATGCAAAAATTAAAAAAAAAGCATGTAGATGGGAGACATGAGACCAAGCCATGCATGCAGAAGACATGGGATGGATGGATGGATGGATGGAGAAGGGAGACATGACACCAAGCCATGCATGCAGAAGACATGGGATGGATGGATGGATGGAGATGGGAGACATGACACCGAGCAATGCATGCACAAGACATGGGATGGATGGATGGATGGATGGAGAAGGGAGACATGACACCAAGCCATGCATGCACAAGACATGGGATGGATGGATGGATGGAGATGGGAGACATGACACCGAGCAATGCATGCACAAGACATGGGATGGATGGATGGATGGATGGAGATGGGAGACATGACACCAAGCCATGCATGCACAAGACATGGGATGGATGGATGGATGGAGATGGGAGACATCCATCCCTCCATCCCATGTCCAGCACATGCATTGCTCGGTGTCATGTCTCCCATCTCCATCCATCCATCCGTCCATCCATCCATCCATCCATCCATCCCTCCATCCCATGTCCAGCACATGCATTGCTCGGTGTCATGTCTCCCATCTCCATCCATCCATCCTTCCATCCCTCCATCCCATGACCAGCACATGCATTGCTCGTTGTCATGTCTCCCATCTCCATCCATCCATCCGTCCATCCATCCATCCATCCCATGTCTTGTGCATGCTTTGCTCGGTGTCATGTCTCCCATCTCCATCCAACCATCCATCCGTCCGTCCATCCATCCATCCATAGACGGATGGAGATGGTAGACATGACACCGAGCAAAGCATGCACAAGACATGGGATGGATGGATGGATGGAGATGGCAGACATGACACCGAGCAATGCATGTGCTGGACATGGGATGGAGGGATGGATGGACGGATGGATGGATGGAGATGGCAGACATGACACTGAGCAATGCATGTGCTGGACATGGGATGGAGGGATGGATGGACGGATGGATGGATGGAGATGGCAGACATGACACCGAGCAATGCATGTGCTGGACATGGGATGGAGGGATGGATGGACGGATGGATGGATGGAGATGGCAGACATGACACCGAGCAATGCATGTGCTGGACATGGGATGGATGGATGGATGGATGGACGGATGGATGGATGGAGATGGCAGACATGACACCAAGCAATGCATGTGCTGGACATGGGATGGATGGATGGATGGAGGGATGGATGGATGGAGATGGCAGACATGACACCGAGCAATGCATGTGCTGGACATGGGATGGATGGATGGATGGACGGATGGATGGATGGAGATGGCAGACATGACACCGAGCAATGCATGTGCTGGACATGGGATGGAGGGATGGATGGACGGATGGATGGATGGAGATGGCAGACATGACACCGAGCAATGCATGTGCTGGACATGGGATGGAGGGATGGATGGATGGATGGAGATGGCAGACATGACACCGAGCAATGCATGTGCTGGACATGGGATGGAGGGATGGATGGACGGATGGATGGATGGAGATGGCAGACATGACACCGAGCAATGCATGTGCTGGACATGGGATGGATGGATGGATGGACGGATGGATGGATGGAGATGGCAGACATGACACCGAGCAATGCATGTGCTGGACATGGGATGGAGGGATGGATGGATGGATGGAGATGGGAGACATGACACCAAGCCATGCATGCACAAGACATGGGATGGATGGATGGATGGAGATGGGAGACATCCATCCCTCCATCCCATGTCCAGCACATGCATTGCTCGGTGTCATGTCTCCCATCTCCATCCATCCATCCGTCCATCCATCCATCCATCCATCCATCCCTCCATCCCATGTCCAGCACATGCATTGCTCGGTGTCATGTCTCCCATCTCCATCCATCCATCCTTCCATCCCTCCATCCCATGACCAGCACATGCATTGCTCGTTGTCATGTCTCCCATCTCCATCCATCCATCCGTCCATCCATCCATCCATCCCATGTCTTGTGCATGCTTTGCTCGGTGTCATGTCTCCCATCTCCATCCAACCATCCATCCGTCCGTCCATCCATCCATCCATAGACGGATGGAGATGGTAGACATGACACCGAGCAAAGCATGCACAAGACATGGGATGGATGGATGGATGGAGATGGCAGACATGACACCGAGCAATGCATGTGCTGGACATGGGATGGAGGGATGGATGGACGGATGGATGGATGGAGATGGCAGACATGACACCGAGCAATGCATGTGCTGGACATGGGATGGAGGGATGGATGGACGGATGGATGGATGGAGATGGCAGACATGACACCGAGCAATGCATGTGCTGGACATGGGATGGAGGGATGGATGGACGGATGGATGGATGGAGATGGCAGACATGACACCGAGCAATGCATGTGCTGGACATGGGATGGATGGATGGATGGATGGACGGATGGATGGATGGAGATGGCAGACATGACACCAAGCAATGCATGTGCTGGACATGGGATGGATGGATGGATGGAGGGATGGATGGATGGAGATGGCAGACATGACACCGAGCAATGCATGTGCTGGACATGGGATGGATGGATGGATGGACGGATGGATGGATGGAGATGGCAGACATGACACCGAGCAATGCATGTGCTGGACATGGGATGGAGGGATGGATGGACGGATGGATGGATGGAGATGGCAGACATGACACCGAGCAATGCATGTGCTGGACATGGGATGGAGGGATGGATGGATGGATGGAGATGGCAGACATGACACCGAGCAATGCATGTGCTGGACATGGGATGGAGGGATGGATGGACGGATGGATGGATGGAGATGGCAGACATGACACCGAGCAATGCATGTGCTGGACATGGGATGGATGGATGGATGGACGGATGGATGGATGGAGATGGCAGACATGACACCGAGCAATGCATGTGCTGGACATGGGATGGAGGGATGGATGGATGGATGGAGATGGCAGACATGACACCGAGCAATGCATGTGCTGGACATGGGATGGAGGGATGGATGGACGGATGGATGGATGGAGATGGCAGACATGACACCGAGCAATGCATGTGCTGGACATGGGATGGAGGGATGGATGGACGGATGGATGGAGATGGCAGACATGACACCGAGCAATGCATGTGCTGGACATGGGATGGAGGGATGGATGGACGGATGGATGGATGGAGATGGCAGACATGACACCGAGCAATGCATGTGCTGGACATGGGATGGATGGATGGATGGATGGACGGATGGATGGATGGAGATGGCAGACATGACACCAAGCAATGCATGTGCTGGACATGGGATGGATGGATGGATGGAGGGATGGATGGATGGAGATGGCAGACATGACACCGAGCAATGCATGTGCTGGACATGGGATGGATGGATGGATGGATGGACGGATGGATGGATGGAGATGGCAGACATGACACCGAGCAATGCATGTGCTGGACATGGGATGGAGGGATGGATGGACGGATGGATGGATGGAGATGGCAGACATGACACCGAGCAATGCATGTGCTGGACATGGGATGGAGGGATGGATGGACGGATGGATGGATGGAGATGGCAGACATGACACCGAGCAATGCATGTGCTGGACATGGGATGGAGGGATGGATGGACGGATGGATGGATGGAGATGGCAGACATGACACCGAGCAATGCATGTGCTGGACATGGGATGGAGGGATGGATGGACGGATGGATGGAGATGGCAGACATGACACCGAGCAATGCATGTGCTGGACATGGGATGGAGGGATGGATGGACGGATGGATGGATGGAGATGGCAGACATGACACCGAGCAATGCATGTGCTGGACATGGGATGGAGGGATGGATGGACGGATGGATGGATGGAGATGGCAGACATGACACCGAGCAATGCATGTGCTGGACATGGGATGGAGGGATGGATGGACGGATGGATGGATGGAGATGGCAGACATGACACCGAGCAATGCATGTGCTGGACATGGGATGGAGGGATGGATGGACGGATGGATGGATGGAGATGGCAGACATGACACCGAGCAATGCATGTGCTGGACATGGGATGGATGGATGGATGGATGGACGGATGGATGGATGGAGATGGCAGACATGACACCGAGCAATGCATGTGCTGGACATGGGATGGATGGATGGATGGAGGGATGGATGGATGGAGATGGCAGACATGACACCGAGCAATGCATGTGCTGGACATGGGATGGATGGATGGATGGACGGATGGATGGATGGAGATGGCAGACATGACACCGAGCAATGCATGTGCTGGACATGGGATGGAGGGATGGATGGACGGATGGATGGATGGAGATGGCAGACATGACACCGAGCAATGCATGTGCTGGACATGGGATGGAGGGATGGATGGACGGATGGATGGATGGAGATGGCAGACATGACACCGAGCAATGCATGTGCTGGACATGGGATGGAGGGATGGATGGACGGATGGATGGATGGAGATGGCAGACATGACACCGAGCAATGCATGTGCTGGACATGGGATGGAGGGATGGATGGACGGACGGATGGATGGAGATGGCAGACATGACACCGAGCAATGCATGTGCTGGACATGGGATGGAGGGATGGATGGACGGATGGATGGATGGAGATGGCAGACATGACACCGAGCAATGCATGTGCTGGACATGGGATGGATGGATGGATGGATGGACGGATGGATGGATGGAGATGGCAGACATGACACCAAGCAATGCATGTGCTGGACATGGGATGGATGGATGGATGGAGGGATGGATGGATGGAGATGGCAGACATGACACCGAGCAATGCATGTGCTGGACATGGGATGGATGGATGGATGGATGGACGGATGGATGGATGGAGATGGCAGACATGACACCGAGCAATGCATGTGCTGGACATGGGATGGAGGGATGGATGGACGGATGGATGGATGGAGATGGCAGACATGACACCGAGCAATGCATGTGCTGGACATGGGATGAAGGGATGGATGGACGGATGGATGGATGGAGATGGCAGACATGACACCGAGCAATGCATGTGCTGGACATGGGATGGAGGGATGGATGGACGGATGGATGGATGGAGATGGCAGACATGACACCGAGCAATGCATGTGCTGGACATGGGATGGAGGGATGGATGGACGGATGGATGGAGATGGCAGACATGACACCGAGCAATGCATGTGCTGGACATGGGATGGAGGGATGGATGGACGGATGGATGGATGGAGATGGCAGACATGACACCGAGCAATGCATGTGCTGGACATGGGATGGAGGGATGGATGGACGGATGGATGGATGGAGATGGCAGACATGACACCGAGCAATGCATGTGCTGGACATGGGATGGAGGGATGGATGGACGGATGGATGGATGGAGATGGCAGACATGACACCGAGCAATGCATGTGCTGGACATGGGATGGAGGGATGGATGGACGGATGGATGGATGGAGATGGCAGACATGACACCGAGCAATGCATGTGCTGGACATGGGATGGATGGATGGATGGATGGACGGATGGATGGATGGAGATGGCAGACATGACACCGAGCAATGCATGTGCTGGACATGGGATGGATGGATGGATGGAGGGATGGATGGATGGAGATGGCAGACATGACACCGAGCAATGCATGTGCTGGACATGGGATGGATGGATGGATGGACGGATGGATGGATGGAGATGGCAGACATGACACCGAGCAATGCATGTGCTGGACATGGGATGGAGGGATGGATGGACGGATGGATGGATGGAGATGGCAGACATGACACCGAGCAATGCATGTGCTGGACATGGGATGGAGGGATGGATGGACGGATGGATGGATGGAGATGGCAGACATGACACCGAGCAATGCATGTGCTGGACATGGGATGGAGGGATGGATGGACGGATGGATGGATGGAGATGGCAGACATGACACCGAGCAATGCATGTGCTGGACATGGGATGGAGGGATGGATGGACGGATGGATGGATGGAGATGGCAGACATGACACCGAGCAATGCATGTGCTGGACATGGGATGGAGGGATGGATGGACGGATGGATGGATGGAGATGGCAGACATGACACCGAGCAATGCATGTGCTGGACATGGGATGGAGGGATGGATGGACGGATGGATGGATGGAGATGGCAGACATGACACCGAGCAATGCATGTGCTGGACATGGGATGGAGGGATGGATGGACGGATGGATGGATGGAGATGGCAGACATGACACCGAGCAATGCATGTGCTGGACATGGGATGGAGGGATGGATGGATGGATGGATGGATGGAGATGGCAGACATGACACCGAGCAATGCATGTGCTGGACATGGGATGGAGGGATGGACACGAGAGATATGTGACGTATGGAAGTGTGTACAATAAATGAGAAAGAGGGATGGATTAGCATAAATTGTCATGGAGGGATAGAATAGGGAAAAAATGTGAAGCTGGGAATAATGAAAATAATAATTCTGCTTTGGCAATGTTGTGGAGGAGAGAGGGCGTTTTTGATTGCATTGTGTAGGAGGAGGATACACATAATGCATGCTGGTTGATAACTACAGTAATTGAAACAATCTACATAAACTTTAATATGTGATATTAAACATTCTAATTAACAGTAATTTCATAGTCCAATATGCTGTTTTAACATTACCTTGTTGTTTTAAAAAAATCTTGAAGTTGGTAATGTTTTCCTGTCTGAGAAAGTCTAGGCAAAAGGACGATTTAGGAATCCAAGTCTGAGGACTGCAAGGGGGCGGAGTTAAGGCGGGGCAGTGAAGATGAGTGTATGGAGGCATATCACTGCAGCATCGTAGACACGCCCACTAACTCCTAGCCCCTGTGTCTCTCTAAAACGTAGAGAGCGTCTCCACGCAGGGCTGTAGTCCAAGGGAGGGGGCGAGCACGTTCAGTCACCACTAGGAGGAACGGCTCGGATGACGGTGGCAAGCTACAGGGAGAGCAACAGGAAGTGCACTTTTCAAGGAAGGATTTCTGACATTTGGCAGAGAACAAGAAGGAACAGGTAAGTGAACTAGCACTGCATTAGCTTAAAGGAAGCTAATTAGCAAATAAAAAAATTATGTTTACAACCCCTTTAACAACACCAAATGTTATAAAGAAATTCCCTGGCAATGGTGGATAAATTCAATCAGGAATTTTTTTCCTTGGTCGACGAATCCCTTAATGAGGGGGTAATCGACAGAGATATGTGGGACTTTATACGAACTCGGCACCCCCACCTGCCCACCTTCTATGCATTGCCGAAGGTGCACAAAAAGCTTAATGATCCCCCAGGGAGACCGATCATCTCCGGAAATGGTTCCATCACAGAGGGAATTAGTCAAATCATAGATCAATATTTGAGACCTCATGTTATGGACCTACCCTCCTATACAAGAGATACAATACATCTACTACAAATTTTGGACAATTTAGTAATTCCCAGCTCGGCTATACTTGTTACAGTAGATGTGGAATCTCTCTATAATAGTATCCCACATGACCTGGGCATTTTGGCCATTGAACGGGTTCTGAAACAAAGGGCAACCACGGATTGGAAATTCAATGCCTTCATTTTGTTAATGCTGGACTATATCCTCAGGCATAATACCTTCTTGTTTAAGGGCTCCCACTACCTTCAGGTACAGGGGGTGGCTATGGGGACATGCTGTGCACCCTCATACACCAACCTATACCTGGGGGAGTGGGTGAAGGACTTCTTACAGGGGAAATCAGCATCTATGTACACTCGCCAAATCTGTATGTGGCAGAGATACATAGATGACCTACTTATTATCTGGGATGGCCCCAAGGAGTAACTAAAAGACTGCCTAAAACTTATGAATAATAACAGTTTTAATCTGTTTTTCACAGTGACCTCTGATCCCCATGAGGTAAATTTTTTGGATGTCACCATATCCAAGGATCTCTGTGGTGGACTATCCAGCAGACTTTATAGAAAAGAAACCGCAGGCAATACACTTTTGCACGTGGACAGTTTCCATCCGGATGCCCTAAAAAGATCCATCCCGTACAGCCAGTTTCTTCAACTTAGAAGAAACTGTAGCACGGATGAAGATTTTAAGAGAGAGGCAGACCTACTTACCACCAGACTGACGAACAGGGGTTATATGAAACTGGCCCTCAAAAAGGCCTTTAATCGTGTTAAATTGACTAACAGAAGAGATCTAATCTTCAAATCTAAAAAGCCCACCAAATAGGACACCTCTACTAGGATTATTATGAGGTTATCCAATGAACACCAAAGGATCAGCAAAATAATCTCTAAACATTGGTCCATCCTCACAGAGCACCCTAGTTGAAGGGTCTGATCACTTCCAAACCACAAATTACATATAGAAAATCAGGCTCTATAGGGAACCTATTGACTCAAAGTGAATATAAGGGTAATGGCAGAAAAGATCCTTGTAAAACATGGGGTACCTACCCTTGTGAATCTTGTGCTCAGTTCAAAGTCATGGGCAGAAGGACAACTCTGGCCTTGCCCAATGGGGAGAATTTCTCCCTGCGTCACTTTGCCAACTGTAGGACACAGGGCGTGATTTACCTCATGCAGTGCCAGTGTGGTGCCTTTTATGTGGGGAAGACCCGACAAGAACTCGGGAAACGAGTTGACAAACACATGCAGAGCATGCATATTGGCAACTTATATCTACCATTGGGAAGACATGTTGTTAGACTACCCTCTGTTAATTTTACAGTCCTAGATAGGATTCATCTACCAATCGAGGGGGTGATTGGAACAAGGTTCTGCTCCAACAGGAGGTGCGCAGGATTAGATACCTCAGGGCCACCACCCCCCCTGGACTAAATGAAGCCTAAAGCTTCAGACCATTCTTGGAGGGTTTTAGTTCTGGGAAAACAGACTAAATTTAATTAAACATATGTTGCACCTCCGCTGTTTTGTCATTAATGTCCTGGCCTTATTTCCAATCACTCCGTCTTTGGGTACCCATTCCATTTGGGACACTCACTTTATTCCCAACTGCTACATTTCACTTGCATTTAAGGGGCATGGTTCCTCCTTTGGGATCCCCAATGGGGGAATCCCCATTGTGACCGCTGAAACATTAGGCATATACTCAGTCTAAGATTGAATTCTAGGAGGGTTCATTTATTTTGTATTATTATTTTCACTTCAATTTTCTTATTATGTCCATACTTCTTTTTTTTTTCAATAGACAATATGGCTATTTATGTTTGTATAGTTATTATATATTGACTGTCATAATCGGTGCATATTTTCACAACAATAATCCACATAAGTGCTTCCCATTGCCAAGGCTTTAGGTCTCTATACATCTCCAGTTTTACTGCAAAAGTTGTCCTTCCTGTGCTTTTATCCCTGCCGGGCGCAGGGGGGCCATGTTAGCAATACCGTGGCCTCTTTATTCCCAGACTCTGATTATCGTTCTGAGCTGGGGTTCTTTACTGTGTTGGTGGTTATTAGTCCTAGGTCCTTTTCTCCCCAGTTTCCATGGTTGAAGCAGGGGGAGACACTGACCCCTTAGGGGTTTTGGCATTATATAGGGAACTTAGGTAACCCCCTAATGGTGCTGTCTCCTTTGGTGATATGCTAAGCTGGCATAGCATTTTCTGCTGCCTCTCCTTTTCCTTCCCCTTGTCTAAATCCATGCATTTCACCACGGTCTCTCACCAGGTGACACAGCATTTTTTTTTGCCCAGCAGTGGTTAATTCATCCCCCTGTTAGACCTAGGTAACTTCCGCCCTTTTGTGAGATGGCGGTTATGTTTCTTCCCGGGGAGGTCCACTCTTCTAGGAGACACGGTGCCTCTACAGCATCCAGTCAC
This sequence comes from Aquarana catesbeiana, assembly GCA_037953035.1. Taxonomy (NCBI): domain Eukaryota; kingdom Metazoa; phylum Chordata; class Amphibia; order Anura; family Ranidae; genus Aquarana; species Aquarana catesbeiana. The sequence continues at coordinate 18,113 of JBBHAA010002661.1, forward strand.
ATGACTGTGATGCTGGACGCATTGTCATCATTCCGTTTGGGATGTGCGGCGTTGCCTAGGCGACGCAACACTTCCCTCCCTCTCTTCCGTGTGCCACACCCACGCCCCATAGGATATGGGGATGTGGGGCGTTGAGCCTCGGTCAAGGGGCAGGGCGCCGCTCTGCCAGTGCCATGCCTCCTGCAATCACAGCTGTATGGAACCAGATGAGCGGTGTGGCGTCGCTATGCAAATGTGACACCCTTCGCTTTGCCATGCCCACACCCCTTAGGATGCCAGGGACAGCCAATGGTGGCATTTCTCCCTCGGCTTCCAACCAAGGGGATCTCTGCAGTCCAGGCTCGTCCTTACAGGCTCCCCTGCAGTTTCGACAAGACCCAGACCTAGCCACACTTCTAGAAGGTAACCCTGCATGCTTGAACTATAAATACCTCAGGGAATATTGGTCTCTGAAGGGATCTCCTTTCATCTTCCAGTTTTAAATGGCTTTTTTTGTCTTTTTAGAACCTTAAATCTCACTTACTGGCTGCCTATGATTGGATTCTTTAGAAATATATCCTGTCGTCCTGTAGAGGATTTTGGACAGTCAGGGCAACGAATGATAGAGACCCCCCTTTTTTAAGGCACTGGGAACGCACCTTATCTGCAGTTGCATGAAAAATGTAAGTTGCTTTTATTGAATTTATGTGGTTGATGACCTATGTGTTATATATATATATATATATATATATATATATATATATATATATATATATATATATATATATATATATATGTATATATATATATATATGATATATGGTATGTAACATTGCTATTTTTGACATTCTTGAAATTTTAGAACATGATGCAATCTTTCCCTGAGGAAGACTTTTTAAAGTTATAAGTTGAAACGCGCTGGAATACTGCTACTTGATGCTACTGCATCGCTATTGGTGGTGATTAGGGATGAGCTTCGAGTTCGAGTCAAACTCATGTTCGACTCGAACATCGGCTGTTCGCAAGTTCGCCGAACAGCAAACAATTTGGGGTGTTCGCTGCAAATTTGAATGCCACGGAACACCCTTTAAAAGTCTATGGGAGTAATCAAAAGTGCTAATTTTAAAGGCTTATATGCAAGTTATTGTTATAAAAAGTGTTTGGGGACCTGGGTCCTGCCCCAGGGGACATGGATCAATGCAAAAAAAGTTTTAAAAATCGACTTTTTTCAGGAGCAGTGATTTTAATAATGCTTAAAGTCAAACAATAAAAGTGTAATATCCCTTTAAATTTCGTAGCTGGGGGGTGTCTATAGTATGCCTGTTAGGGGCACATGTTTCCCGTGTTTAGAACAGTCTGACAGCAAAATGACATTTCAAAGGAAAAAAGTCATTTAAAACTACTCACGGCTATTGCATTACCGGCCCGACAATACACATAAAAGTTCATTGATAAAAATGGCATGAGAATTCCCTACAGGGGAACCCTGAACCAAAATTTTTAAAAAAATGACATGGGGGTCCCCCTAAATTCCATACCAGGCTCTTCAGGTCTGGTATGGATACTAAGGGGAACCCCGGCCAAAATAATAAAAAAAATGATGTGGGGGTCCCCCTAAATGGATTTTAAGGGGAACCCCGTGCCAAAATTTAAAAAAAAAACGGAGTGGGGTCCCCCCAAAAATCCATACCAGATCCTTATCCGAGCATGCAACCTGGCAGGCCGCAGGAAAAGAGGGGGGATGATAGTGTGCCCCCCCTCCTGAACTGTACCAGACCACATGCCCTCAACATTGGGAGGGTGCTTTGGGGTAGCCCCCCAAAACACCTTGTCCCCATGTTGATGAGGACAAGGGCCTCATCCCACAACCCTGGCCGGTGGTTGTGGGGGTCTGCGGGCAGGGGGCTTATCAGAATCTGGAAGCCCCCTTTAACAAGGGGACCCCCAGATCCTGCCCCCCCTGTGTGAAATGGTAAGGAGGTATCCCTACCATTTCACTAAAAAACTGTCAAAAATGTTAAAAATGACAAGAGACAGTTTTTGACAATACCTTTATTTAAATGCTTCTTCTTTCTTCTAGCTTCCTTCATCTTCCTCATCAACATGGGGACAAGGTGTTTTGGGGGGCTACCCCAAAGCACCCTCCCAATGTTGAGGGCATGTGGCCTGGTACGGTTCAGGAGGGGGGGCGCTCTCTCATCCCCCCTCTTTTCCTGTGGCCTGCCAGGTTGTGTGCTCGGATAAGGGTCTGGTATGGATTTTTGGGGGACCCCACGCCATTTTTTTTTATTTTGGCGCGGGGTTCCCCTTAAAATCCATAATAGACCTAAAGGGTATGGAATTTAGGGGGATTCCCACGTCTTTTTTTTTTTTTGGCTGGGATTCCCCTTAATATCCATACCAGACCTGAAGGGCCTGGTATGGAATTTAGGGGGACCCCCACATCATTTTTTTTTTTTAAATTTTGGTTCGGGGTTCCCCTGTGGGGAATTCCCATGCCGTTTTTATCAATGAACTTTTATGTGTATTGTCGGATCGGCAATGCAATAGCCATGAGTAGTTTTAAATGCCTTTTTTTCTTTGAAATGTCCTTTTGCTGTCAGACTGTTCTAAACACGGGAAACATGCGCCCCTTTACAGGCATACTATAGACACCCCCCAGCTATGAAATTTAAAGGGCTATTAAACTTTTATTGTTTGACTTTAAGCACTATTAAAATCACTGCTCCTGAAAAAACGGCCGTTTTTAAAACTTTTTTTTGCATTGATCCATGTCCCCTGAGGCAGGACCCAGGTCCCCAAACACTTTTTATGACAATAACTTGCATATAAGCCTTTAAAATTAGCACTTTTGATTTCTCCCATAGACTTTTAAAGGGTGTTCCGCGGCATTCGAATTTGCCGTGAACACCCCAAATTGTTCGCTGTTCAGCGAACTTGCGAACAGCCCATGTTCGAGTCAAACATGAGTTTGACTCGAACTCGAAGCTCATCCCTAATTATGACTAAATCTCAATCATGTATCTATGATAGACCACCCCCATCCCGTCCTGCAGATATACAAGCCTTCTCTGTCTCACCATTAGGGACTACAAGGATTACACCGGGACTACACTGTATGACTTCAGCCTTCAGCACTGATTATTCATGTTCGTGTCCCATAGACTTTAACGGTGTTCACGTGCTCGAACAAACTTTTTTCCTGTTCGCATTTTCTGGTGTGAAGCGAACAGGGGGGTGTTCGGCTCATCCCTAGTGGTGATTGTATCTTGTAGTAGGATGTATCACGATCTAAGAGTACTATCAATTCTCTGCTCTCCACATTTTCATGCTATTTGATGATTCTTTTTAAACTGTATGATCACTAAAATTATCTATGTACGTTATGTAATTTTCTATGTATCAATAAATTATTATTTTATCCAAATATAATTGTTTCAATTACATTGCCTTAAAAATCCCATATTGAGGTTTATATTTGTTCTCCAGTAGGGATGAGCTTCGAGTTTGAGTCGAACTCATGTTCGACTCGAACATCAGCTGTTCACAAGTTCGCCGAACAGTGAACAATTTGGGGTGTTTGTGGCAAATTCGAATGCCGCGGAACACCCTTTAAAAGTCTATGGGAGAAATCAAAAGTGCTAATTTTAAAGGCTTATATTCATGGTATTGTCATAAAAAGTGTTTGGGGACCTGGGTCCTGCCCCAGGGGACATGGATCAATGCAAAATGACATTTCAAAGAAAAAAAGTCATTTAAAACTACTCGCAGCTATTAATGCATTGCCAGTCCGACAATACACATAAAAACGGCATGGGAATTCCCCACAGGGGAACCCCAAACCAAAATTTAAAAAAAAAATGATGTGGGGGTCCCCCTAACCACTTCCAGTCCACGGACGTCATATGACGTCCTGGGCTTTGGGCGGGTATATCTGAATGATGCCTGTAGTTACAGACATCATTCAGATATTGCCGGTCTCAGCCGGCGAATCTCTACACCATAGGAATGATCATAGCAGCCGTTCCACCGCTTGATCGTTCCTATGGGAGGCGAGAGGGGACATCCCCCCCTCCCGCTGCCCTCTGGTGCTTGCTCCAACTCACCGTTACGATCGGTGAGGCGGAGAGTGGATCCGCCGGCGCTGGATGTAGATCATAGAGATTTCCGGCGGACCAGATGGTCCCCCGAGTCTCTATGATCGTCGGAGGCCGGGCGCGATGTTATGACATCACGCCCGTCCTCTCCATTAGAAAAAACTGCGCAGCTTCAGCTGGGAAGCGGCGATCGTTTTATTTTTTTTTTTTAATTTCAGGCTTCCCAGCCTAGTGGTGAGATATGGGGTCTTATTGACCCCATATCTCACTATTAAGAGCACCTGACATGTCATATTGCTATTACAAGGGATGTTTACATTCCTTGTAATAGGAATAATAGTGATCAATTTTTTTTTTTCAAAAAAGTGTCTTCGGACATGTACAAAAAACTTTTTTTGCATTGATACATGTCCCCTGGGGCAGGACCCAGGTCCCCAAACACTTTTTATGACAATACCATGCATATAAGCCTTTAAAATTAGCACTTTTGATTTCTCCCATAGACTTTTAAAGGGTGTTCCGCGGCATTCGAATTTGCCGTGAACACCCCAAATTGTTCGCTGTTCAGCGAACTTGCGAACAGCCCATGTTCGAGTCAAACATGAGTTTGACTCGAACTCGAAGCTCATCCCTAATTATGACTAAATCTCAATCATGTATCTATGATAGACCACCCCCATCCCGTCCTGCAGATATACAAGCCTTCTCTGTCTCACCATTAGGGACTACAAGGATTACACCGGGACTACACTGTATGACTTCAGCCTAATGAGGATGTATTTTACTTGTGATGTATGATTTTGGCAAAGCAGCTCAATAAATCTTTATATGAGCATCTTGCTGTACCCAAAGGTCTACCGCCTGCTCCTGTTCTCCGTTCCACAAGATAAATAAAACCAGTACTTACTGGGAATTAATGAATTGTTCTGTCTGCTCTTCCAATAAATGAATCTCGGAAATCCCTCACCTAAGGCGAGTTCTGAACAATCAGTGATCTTAACCTGAACAAACTAATAGTCACAGTATAGGCCGGCCTCACAGTACATCTCATCCTCGTTGAACTGTTTATCTGCATTTGTCAACATCAACGTCATGCCGCATGCCAATGTTTGTCTTTAACCCATAATGTGGCCTGTACATAACAGAATGCATCTAAAAACCCAAGAGAATACAGGGCATTACATTAACAAAAGGTTAACAAGCCCTGTCACTTTGGGATCCCAGAACCATGGCACCTGGACACTTGGGGGTCCCAGAACAATGACACCCAGACACTTGGGGGTCACAGAACAATGACACCCGGACACTTGGGGGTCCCAGAAGAATGACCCCCGGACACTCAGGAATATTGGTATTGGATTATGGTCATTGGTATTCTATAGTTATATTAATGCAGAAAACAGAAACACAGAAGCATTTAAAGGATACATTTCTATTATATTGAGATGTCTATCTTTGTACAAGGGTCTCCTTCATGGCGGTGGAATGAACGGTTGGAGTGCCTCAGCTGCACTCGCAGAAGAAGGTGTTGCAGGCCAAATTCCTGAAAGTCCACCTCCCCATCTCCGTTCTCATCCAGCTCCTTCAGGATCCTGTCCACAGAGGTGGCATCTTTTTGCTCCTAGAGAAGGAAGTCTTATGCCGCGTACACACGATCAGACTTTCTAGCATACTTGGTCCGGCACACTTTCCGACGGACTTTGTCCGCCAGGTGCGCCGGACTTCAAAACGGACGGACTTGCCCACACATGACCGGACTATCCGGCGGGCTAAGTCCGCCCGTCTTTCTGACGGACTTTCGCCGGAGTTACGGCGGACTTTCAGAATGAACGGACTTGCCCACACACGGAGAAGTCTGTTCATTTTGAACGTGACTCGGGTATGACGGGACTAGAAAAGGAAGTCAATCTTGCCACTTTTATCAGCGAGATTGACACCTTGCGAACCCCATTGCAGGTCATGCCAGGCCCTTAGGTCTAATATGGATTATAAAGGGAAGCCCCTACACCGAAAAAACGGTGTGGGGTCCCCCCCTAGAATCCATACCAGACCCCGATCCGAGCTGTTTAATAAATTATTTTAAAAACCTGTGTAGTGTGTTTTATTATTGACACCTTTTCCCTAGGTGAATGGGTAGGGGTACCATGTACCCCATACTCGTTCACATAGGGTGGGGGGCCGGGATCTGGGGGCCCTATTATTATAGGGGGCTCCCGGATTCTGATAAGCCCCCCACCCGCAGACCCCGACAACCAACGGCCAGGGTTGTCGGGAAGAGGCCCTTGTCCTCATCAACATGAGGACAAGGTGCTTTGGGGTGGGGGGGTCCTGCAGGGCGCCCCCTCCCCCAAATCACTCACCCCCCATGTTGAGGGCATGCGGCCTGGTATGGTTCAGGAGGGGGGCACTCGCTCGTCCCCACCCCCTTTCCTGACCGGCCTGGCTGTGTGCTCAGATCGGGGTCTGGTATGGATTTTAAGGGGGACCCCATGCTGTTTTTTCAGCGTAGGTGTTTCCCTTTATAATTCATACTAGACCTAAGGGCCTGGTATTCCCCGCGTTCGCCGCAATAGGAAAATTTGTTTTTCCTATTGCAGCTAGCGCGAAATGCAATACCCTGCCCTTGCATCGTATCTGGTCCGTTGGACCAGCACACAGACGAGCGGGCTTTCCGTTGGACCAGCACACAGACGAGCAGACTTTCCGTCAGAAACTGAGTCCGAAGGAAAGATTTAAAACATGTTTCAAATCTAGGTCCGGCAGGCTTTTGGGAAAAAGTCTGCCGGAAAAGTCTGCCAGAGCCTACACACGGTCGGATTGTTTGGTGGACTCTGGTCCACCGGACCAAGTCTGCCGTAAAGTCTGCTCGTGTGTACGCGGCATTAGATTTAATTAACCATAATTTTAACCATCTTTCCCCGCTTCCTGCCTGCATTACACCGAGATTCCATTCTAGAAGCGTATCCCACAGGAAATAAAAAAGTGTATTTAGATTGGAAATTTGAGGCTTTCGTGGTAAAAACTCTACATACCATTTTTTCATCTTTGTAGTTTGTGTATCAAGATGATGTGGTCCTCTTTAGAATTAGTCAACACTATGCAACCCTCAATATATTTTTTAGATAATGATTTTTGAATGTCAGGTATCAGCAAAAAGACTTTTCAGAGGGTTCCCCAATCACCAATTTGGCTGTTGATTGTGTGTGACTTGCTTTAGAAATAACTACATGCAGTATCTGGAGTAGAGTTAAAAGATATTACTTTTTATTTTATTTATTCTGGAGTCCTTCCCTTTAGAGCCGGTTCAAACAGGGGTGGCTTCAAAGTCGCCCGACTCTGAAACCGCCCCGTACAGCGCGACTTGCAAAACAATTTCTGTATAGAAGTCAATGCAAACCACTCTGAAGTTGCCCCAAAGTAGTACAGGAACCTTTGAGTTGAGTTTGACTTGAGTCGCTCCTATTAGAACGGTTCCATTGTAGAGAATGGAGAGCGACTTGTCAGGCGGCTAAGTTACCTGACAGGTCGCCCCTGTGTGAACAATGGCTTTCTTCTTGTCACTCTTCCATAAAGGGCAGATTTGTGGAGAGCACAACTAATAGTTGTCCTGAAGACAGATTCTCCCACCTGAGCTGTGGATCTCTGCAGCTCCTCCAGAGTTACCATGGACCTCTTGGCTGCTTCTCTGATGAATGCTCTCCTTGCCCGACTGGTCAGTTTAGGTGGACGGCCATGTCTTCGTGAGATGTTCAAAGCTTGGGATATTCCTTTAAAACCTAACCCTGCTTTATACTTCTCCACAACTTTATCCCTGACCTGTCTGGTGTGTTCCTTGGCCTTCATGATGCTGTTTGTTCACTAAGGTTCTCTAACAAACCTCTGAGGGCTTCACAGAACAGTTGTATTTATACTGAGAGTAAATGACACAAAGGTGGACTCCATTTACCAATTAGGTGACTTCTGAAAGAAATTGGTTCCACTAGATTTTAGTTAGGGGTATTAGAGTAAAGGGGGCTGAATACAAATGCCCCCCACACTTTTTAAATATTTATTTATATTGTTTATCATTTTCCTTCCACTTCACAATTATTACCTCTGATGTATGATGATGATGAGGATCAGATTAGGTCCCCCTTGCTAGTAGAAGGTTGGACAGTCTTTTGCCTTCATTCTTGGTGGCATAGATACAACAAGGTGTTGGAAAGGTTACTCAGAGATTTTGCTCCATAGTGACATGATAACATCACGTGGTTGCTGCAGATTTGTCGGTTGCACATCCATTATGCCAATTTCCCGTCCCACCACATCCCAAAGGTTTTCTATTGGATGAGATGTGGTGAGTGTGGAGGCCATTGGAGTACAGTGACCTCATTGTTCAGTGGTGAGATGATTGGAGCTTTGTGACATGGTGCATTATCCTGCTGGAAGGAGCCATCAGAAGATGGGAACACTGTAGTCATAGGCGTGCGCAGCCTATTGGATTAGGGTGTGCACCCCAAAACTCAAAACACACACGTGTGTGGGTATGTGTGTGTAATATATATATATATATATATATATATATATATATATATATATATATATATATATATATATATATATATATATATATATATATATATATATATATACAGACACACGCTCTTTTAAATAAATGTAAGCAAACATTTTGAAATGTGTTAAATGGGATCAGTTGGCAGTGGAAGTGCTGGAGGGCATGGGATCAGTGGCAGTGCTGGAGAGGTGTGTGTGTGTGTGGGGGATGGGATCAGTGGCAGTTGTAGTGAGGGGGTAATGGGATCAGTACTGGGGTGGGTGGGATGAGTGGCAGTGCTAGGGGGTTGATGGGATCAGTGGCAGTTGTAGTGAGGGGGTTATGGGATCAGTACTGGGGTGGGTGGGATGAGTGGCAGTGGTGGGGGGTGGGGATCAGTGGCAGTGCTAGGGGATTGATGGGATCAGTGGCAGTGTTGTAAAGTTGATGGGATCTGTGGTGTTGATGGTGGTTGTGGTGGGGGGATGGGATCAGTGGCAATACTGGGGGAATGGGAAGAGTGGCAAGGTTGGGAGGATCATTGGCAGTGCTGGGGGTTGATGGGATCAGTGGCAGTGGTGGGAGTTGTGGTGGGGGGATTTGTGGCAGTAATGGGGGGTAGGATGAGTGGCAGTGGAAGAGGGGTGGGATCAGTGGGAATGCTGGGGGAGGGGGGAGATAGGATAAGTGGCAGTGTTGAAGGGCATAAGATCAGTGGCAGCAGTGGTGGAGGAGTGGGATCAGTGACAGTGCTGAGTGGGGGAGATAGGATGAGTGACAGTGCTGGGGGGCATGGGATCAGTGGCAGCAGTGTGGTGGGGGCTGGGTTCAGTGGCAGCAGTGTGTTGGGGGATGGGATCAGTGGCAGTGCTGAGTTGGGGAGATAGGATGAGTGGCAGTGCTGAGGGCATGGGATCAGTGGCAGCAGTGTGGTGGGGGCATTGGATCAGTGACAGTACTGGGGGGCATGGGATCAGTGACAGTACTGGGATGCATGGGATCAGTGGCAGTACTGGGATGCATGGGATCAGTGGCAGTACTGGGAGGCATGGGATTAGTGGCAGTACTGGGAGGCATGGGATCAGTACTGGAAGGCATGGGATCAGTACTGGGAGGCATGGGATCAGTGGCAGTACTGGGAGGCATGGAATCAGTGACAGTACTGGGAAGCATGGGATCAGTGGCAGTACTGGGAGGCATGGGATCAGTGGCAGTACTGGGAGGCATGGGATCAGTGGCAGTACTGGGAGGCATGGGATCAGTACTGGGAGGCATGGGATCAGTACTGGGAGGCATGGGATCAGTGGCAGTACTGGGAGGCATGGGATCAGTGGCAGCAGTGCTGAGGGAATAGGATTAGTGGCAGTGCTAGGGGGGAGATAGGATGTGTAGAAGTGCTGAGAAGCATGGGATCAGTGGCAGTGCTGCTTTGGGGGATGGATGGGATCAGTGGCAGTGCTGGGTGGAGGGATGGATGGATCGGTGACAGTGCTGGGTGGGGGGGATGGATGGGATCAGTGGCAGTGCTGGGTGGGGGGATGGATGGGATCGGTGGCAGTGCTGGGTGGGGGGATGGATGGGATCGGTGGCAGTGCTGGATGGGGGGATGGATGGGATCGGTGGCAGTGCTGGGTGGGGGGGATGGATGAGATCGGTGGCAGTGCTGGATGGGGGGATGGATGGGATCAGTGGCAGTACTAGATGGGGGGATGGATGGGATTGGTGGCAGTGCTGGATGGGGGGGATGTATGGGATTGGTGGCAGTGCTGGATGGGGGGATGCATGGGATTGGTGGCAGTGCTGGGTGGGGGGATGGATGGTATCAGTGGCAGTGCTGGGTGGGGGGATGGATGGGATTGGTGGCACTCACTTGTTCTCAGTGTGGACTCCATGCTTGCTGTGTCTCTGGCTCCCTCCAGGCTTCACGTGTTTCCTCACACAGTGGAGACCTTCTCCGCTCCTACTGCATCTGCTGGCTCTTCCAGTCCCCCGGACACCATGCCCCCATCTGTCCATCTGCTGCGGAGCCCCAGAGAAGCTGGGAGACGGAGCCAGCAGTTCTAGTACAGTAGCCGATGGAAAGTAACATGGAACACCAGGCTGGATGAGAGGGGCAGTGGGGCGGCATATAGAACAACCAATGCTCTGCATTTTCCTCTATGCAGCACCTGAATGCTCGCTTCCCCTCCTCTTCCTCAAGAAAGCATTCCACGGCTGCAGGGAGGGAAATGCAGAGCATCGGTTGTTCTATATGCCGCCCCGCTGCCCCTCTCATCCAGGTGTAGACAAGTATGGCATGGGAGCCGCACGGCCACTCAAAGCATGGGACCAGGTCACAAATGCAAGCCTTATGGTTACGCTTCTGCCTGCACATTTCAGGTACACTAAATGGCACTGGCACCCGTGGTGATTAGGGTGTGCCCAGGACCACCCGGCACCCACCCTGCGCACGCCTATGACTGTAGTCATAAAGGGAAGGACATGGTCAGCAACAATACTCACGTAGGCCTCATCCCCCACACCATTACACCCCACCACCAGCCTGAAGCAGTGATACCCCATCCCCCACACCATTACACCCCACCACCAGCCTGAAGCAGTGATACCCCATCCTCCACACCATTACACCCCCACCAACAGCCTGAACCGGTGATACCCCATCCCCCACACCATTACACCCCCACCACCAGCCTGAACCAGTGATATCCCACCCCCCACACCATTACACCCCCACCACCAGCCTGAACCAGTGATATCCCACCCCCCACACCATTACACCCCCACCACCAGCCTGAACCAGTGATACCCCATCCCCCACACCATTACACCCCCACCACCAGCCTGAACCAGTGATATCCCACCCCCCACACCATTACACCCCCACCACCAGCCTGAACCAGTGATACCCCATCCTCCACACCATTACACCCCCACCAACAGCCTGAACCGGTGATACCCCATCCCCCACACCATTACACCCCCGCCACCAGCCTGAAGCAGTGATACCCCATCCCCCACACCATTACACCCCCACCACCAGCCTGAACAAGTGATATCCCATCCCCCACACCATTACACCCCCACCACCAGCCTGAACCGCTGATACCCCATCCTCCACACCATTACACCCCCACCACCAGCCTGAACCGGAGATACCCCATCCCCCACACCAATACACCCCCACCAACAGCCTGAACCGGTGATACCCCATCCCCCACACCATTACACCCCACCACCAGCCTGAACCGGTGATACCCCATCCCCCACACCATTACACCCCCACCACCAGCCTGAACCGCTGATACCCCATCCCCCACACCATTACAACCCCACCACCAGCCTGAACAAGTGATATCCCATCCCCCACACCATTACACCCCACCACCAGCCTGAACAAGTGATATCCCATCCCCCACACCATTACACCCCCACCACCAGCCTGAACCGGTGATACCCCATCCCCCCACACCATTACACTCCCACCACCAGCCTGAACCTGTGATACCCCATCCTCCACACCATTACACCCCCACCACCAGCCTGAACCGGTGATATCCCATCCCCCACACCAATACACCCCCACCACCAGCCTGAGCCGGTGATACCCCATCCCCCACACCATTACACCCCCACCACCAGCCTGAACCGGAGATACCCCATCCCCCACACCATTACACCCCCACCACCAGCCTGAACCGGTGATATCCCATCCCCACACCATTACACCCCCACCACCAGCCTGAACCGGTGATATCCCATCCCCCACACCATTACACCCCCACCACCAGCCTGAACAAGTGATACCCCATCCCCCACACCATTACACCCCCACCACCAGCCTGAACCGGTGATATCCCATCCCCCACACCATTACACCCCCACCACCAGCCTGAACAAGTGATATCCCATCCCCCACACCATTACACCCCCACCACCAGCCTGAACCGGTGATACCCCATCCCCCACACCATTACACCCCCACCACCAGCCTGAACCGGTGATACCCCATCCCCCCACACCATTACACTCCCACCACCAGCCTGAACCTGTGATACCCCATCCTCCACACCATTACACCCCCACCACCAGCCTGAACCGGTGATACAAGGCAGGATGGATCCATGTGCCAAATTCTGACCCCACCATCTGAATGTCACAGCTGAAATCCAGACTCATCAGACCAGGCAACGTTTTTCCAATCTTCTATTGTCCAATTTTGGTTATCCTGTGCCAATTGTAGCCTCAGTTTCCTGTTCTTAGCTGATGGGGATGGCGCCTGGTGTGGTCTTCTGCTGCTGTAGCCCATCTGCTTCAAGGATTTATGTGTTGTGCAGTCAGAGATGGTATTCTGCATACCTTGGTTGGTTATTTGAGTCACCGTTGCCTTTCTATCATCTGGAACCAGTCTGCCCATTCTCCTCTGACCTCAACAAGGCATTTTCCTCCACACAACTGCTGCTCACTGGATATTTTCTCTTTTTCCCACCATTCTCTGTAAACACAGAGAGATGGTTGTGTGTGAGAATCCCAGAAATACTCAGACCAGCCTGTCTGCCACCAACAACCACGCCACGTTCAAAGTCACCGAGATCCCCTTTCTTCCCCATTCTGATTTTCAGTTTGAGCTTCAGCAAGTCGTCTTCACCACATCTAGATACCTAAATGCATTGAGTTGCTGCCATGTGATTGGCTGATTAGCAATATTTGCTACCAAGCAATTGAACAGGTGTACCTAGTAAAGTGGTATATATATATATACAGTATATAGTACATTCACACCAGTCACTGCCCTCAAGGAGCTTACAGTCTAAGGTCCCTAACTCATATTAATACATACATTGGGGCTAATTAACCTCCCAGCGTGTCTTTGCAGTATGGGAGGAAACCCACACAGGCACAGGGAGAACATGCAAACTCCAGGCAGGTAGTGCCCCCTGGTTGGGATTTGAAGTGATGACCCCGAGTGCTGCCAGGTAGAAGTGCTAACCACTTATCAACATTGGAAAAGACTAAGAAATTGCAAAAAATGAACTTTGTAGGCACACACGTAGGATCCAAAAATATTTGAATTTTTAATTGGATAAAAGGTAAAAATGTAGAAAACATAAAAGGAACAGACATCATACTAATGATGACATAGAATACATGACCCCGGGGACTCCAATAACACCTCCAAATATTATAATCTAATCCAGTGGGATGAGAAATAAGATCCGGTATAACCAGTAGCGGCATCCAAGAGGAATAAAGTGCATGGAGTAGTTGAGTCGCAGTGTGAGGTCACAGGAGGATTTTCCCCTCTACATGTTTCGCACAATTGTGCTTCTTCAGGAGATTACAGATCTGATAAACATGGAAAAAACATCAAATAAGTATATATATATATATAACATACTATCCAGTACATAAAGCAATATAAACAATGAAATGGTCATTTCAATGGGATGTAGCAGGATGGAGCCCAAGTCCGGTGACCACCGGGGGAGGGGGAAGTAACAATCCTCCCATGGGGACACAGCCACACATTACACAAACTAATAAATTAACCACTTCAGCCCCGGACCATTTGGCTGGCCAAAGACCAGAGCACTTTTTTTTCAATTCGGCGCTGCATTGCTTTAACTGACAATCGCGCAGTCGTGTGCGGCGTGGCTCCCAAACAAAACTGACATCCCTCTTTTTTCCCCCACAAATAGAGCTTTCTTTTGGAGGTATTTGATCCCCTCTGCGTTTTTTAATTTTTTGCGTTATAAACAAAAAAAAAAAGCAACAATTTTGAAAAAAAAAAGCAATTTTTTTTGCTGTTTTCTATAAAAAAAATTTTTCCTCACTTTAGGCCGATACGTATTCTTCTACATACTTTTGGTAAAAAAAAATCGCAATAAGCGTTTATTGATTGGTTTGCACAAAAGTTATAGTGTCTACAAAATAGGAGATAGTTTTATGGCATTTTTATTAATAATTTTTTTTTTGGCGGCGATCAGTGATTTTTATTGTGACTGCGGCATTATGGCAGACACATCGGACAATTTTAGCGCTATTTTGGGACCATTCACATTTATACAGTGATCAGTGCTATAAAAATGCTATAAAAATGCATTGATTACTGTGTAAATGTGACTGGCAGTGAAGGGGTTAACCAGGAGGGGGCGCTGAAGGGGTTAAGTGTGTCCTGGGGATGTGTTCTAACTGTGGGGGGAGGGGCTATGTGTGACACGACACTGATCACCACTCCCGATTACAGAGAACTGTGATCAGTGTCCTGTCACTAGGCAGAACGGGGGAAATGATTGTTTACATCAGCATTTCCCCATTCTTCCCCTCCGTGAGACGATCGTGGGTATCCCCCCAGACATCGAGTCCACGGGACCCGCGATCACACTCATGGAGCTCGCAGCGCCCGCCCACAATGCCGCGTCTTAAAGGGCAACGTACAGGTACCTTAATATGACTGTCTGTGCCATTCTGCCGACGTATATCGGTGTGAGCCGATCAGCAAGCGGTTAAAAAGTTTTATGCATAACAAGTCAAATTTTGCAAGATATATTCCATAGAAATAGATACATAATATGAAGATTTTTAAGGTAATACATTGTAGGGGTCATGTATGAATAAATCACACAAAGAATCCCCAATAATGAAATAGTAAAATTCTGTAAAAAAAAAAAAAAAAGAAGAAAGGGAAAGAAAAATATAATCGGTATGGTACCTAGAACTATGTATATACATTATGCATGCCAAAAAAATTATATGGCCAGTAAATAGAGATTATTGGATATATAAGGTATAAAAAATATATAAGATATAAAAAAAAGCAGAGGGCTTACCAGGGGCTAAAAAGGCCTATAGATAGCAATGGTTGATAACCATGAGAACCGGGACTTGTATTGTGTAAACGCACTTTAGATAGAGGCTCGTCTATCACCGCCATCTAAGCTGGAAATTATCACTGTAAAATATATTAGTGTTAGGGGTACAGTATTTATATTTTTTTGGCATGCATATTTGTTGCTTTTTTCCCCCCCCTCCCCCGGTGGTCACCGGACTTGGGCTCCATCCTGCTAGATCCCATTGAAATGACCATTTCATTGTTTATATTGCTTTATGTACTGGATAGTATGTTTTATATATATATAAATATGGATGAATGAATGTACTATATGAAACAGCAATTAACCCATCAAAGCAGCGCTATTTTCAGTCCTCAATGCTAACTGATAAAACAAAGTCTTTGTAAATGCAAGCAAAACACATGCAGGCAGGCAAATTCCAACAAAGACACAGCGGTTGGAGCTCGGTCTGGGTTCCCTTATATGAATAGTAGATCTGATGAGTGCACCTTTCACCATCTATTGGGGCACCTTGTGCTGCACACACCCCGTAGGGGTTCAAACTTACTTCAAACTTCAAATTTGAAATCTATCTGATTCGAAAACAAATTCGAATCGAATTAGAAAAAATATTAATTGATTTCTAAAAAAGAATACAATAAAATAGAATATAAAATAATAAAACAATAGAATAAAAATAAAAGAATAGAATAGAAATTTAATAGAATGTAATAAAATACAACAGAATATGACCGTCTTCTGAAATTCAAATTTTTGAATAATATAAATTTGAATTCGAAAATAGATTGGAAAATAACAAATATCAAAACAATGGAAACTAAAATAATATATATTATATTTTATTCTATACAGTTCTGTTGTTTTTCTATGCTATTTTTTTCTATTATTTTATATTCTATTCTAATATGAAATCATTCTATACTAAATTTCAATTTCGGAAGATGGCTATATAATATACATATATATATATATATATATATATATATAATTCTATTCTTTTCTACTCTATTCTAATCTTTTCTAATGGAATCTGAATTCATTCTATATGAATTTCGAATTTCAGAAGATGGTTATATATATATATATATATATATATATATATATATATATATATATATATATATATATATATATATATATATATATATATATATATATATATATATATATATATATATATACACACACACACACATACATACATACATATATGCATATAACCATGCCCCGACATTTGAATTTCATATAGAATGAATTTGAAAAGAAAAGAAAAGAAAAAGAAAAAGAAAATAGACTAGAAAAACAAAAGAACAGAATAGAATAAAATATAATATATATATATATATATATATATATATATATATTAGATTCTTTTCTGTTCTATTGTTTTTCTATTCTAATCTTTTCTATTCGAATTTGAATTCATTCTATATGAATTTTGAATTTCAAAAATATATATATAGCCATCTTCTGAAATTTGAAATTCGTATAGAATGAATTCAAATGTGAATAGAAAAAAATAGAATAGAATAGAGTAACAATAGAACAGAATAGAATAAAATATAATATATTATTCTATTCTGTTCTATTGTTTTTCTATAACCATTTTCTGAAATTCGAATTTCATATAGAATGAATTTGAATAGAAAAGATTAGACTAGAAATAGAAAATAGACTAGAAAAACAATAGAACAGAATTGAGTAAAATATAATGTATATATATATATAATACTTGATTCTATTCTGTTCTATTGTTATTCTATTCTATTCTTTTCTATTCTAATCTTTTCTATTCAAATTTGAATGTATTCTATATGAATTTCAAATTTCAGAAGATGGCTATATATATAAATAATAATATAAATAAATAAATATATATATATATATATATATATATATATATATATACACACATATAAAACCATTTTCCAAAAATTGAATTTCATATAGAATGAAATTGAATTTAAATAGAATAGAAAATATTATCTTAGAAATAGATAAAATATATAGAATAGATCAGATCCGAAAAAAAAAAAAAAAAAAATATATATATATATATATATATATATATATATATATATATATATATATATATATATATATATATATATATATATATATATATATATATATATATATATATATATATATATATATATATATATATAACCATTTTCTGAAATTCAAATTTCATATGGAATGAAATCGAATTTGAATATAAAAGATTAGAACAGATTAGAAAATAAAAAAAGAATATCATAGAAAAACAATAGAACAGATCAGGAAAAAAACTATATACATAATATATAAATGTATATATATAAAACCATGTCACGACATTTGAATTTCATAAAGAATAAATTTGAAAAGAAAAGAAAAGAAAAGAAAAGAAAAGAAAAGAAAAAAGAAAAGAAAATAGACTAGAAAAACAATAGAACAGAATAGAATAAAATATAATATATATATTAGATTCTTTTCTGTTCTATTGTTTTTCTATTCTAATCTTTTCTATTCGAATTTGAATTCATTCTACATGAATTTCGAATTTCAAAAGATGGTATATATATATATATATATATATATATATATATATATATATATATATATATATATATATATATATATATAACCATTTTCCTAAATTCGAATAGAAAAGATTAGACTAGAAATAGAAAATAGACTAGAAAAACAACAGAACAGAATTGAGTAAAATATAATGTGTATATGTATTATATTCTATTCTATTATTTTTCTATTCTATTCTTTTCTATTCGAATTTGAATTAATTCTATATGAATTTCAAATTTCAGAAGCTAGATAGATAGATAGATAGATAGATAGATAGATAGATAGATAGATAGATAGATAGATAGATAGATAGTAGGGATGAGCCGAACACCCCCCTGTTCGGTTCGCACCAGAACATGCGAACAGGAAAAAAGTTTGTTTGAACACGCGAACACCGTTAAAGTCTATGGGACACGAACATAAATAATAAAAAGTGCTAATTTTAAAGGCTTATATGCAAGTTATTGTCATAAAAAGTGTTTGGGGACCTGGGTCCTGCCCCAGGGGACATGGATCAATGCAAAAAAAGTTTTTAAAACGGACGTTTTTTCAGGAGCAGTGATTTTAATAATGCTTAAAGTCAAACAATAAAAAGTGTAATATCCCTTTAAATTTCATAGCTGGGGGGTGTTTATAGTATGCCTGTAAAGGGGCGCATGTTTCTCGTGTTTAGAACAGTCTGACAGCAAAATGACATTTCAAAGTAAAAAAAGCCATTTAAAACTACCCGCAGCTATTGCATTGCCGGTCCGACAATACACATAGAAGTTCATTGATAAAAACGGCATGGGAATTCCCCACAGGGGAACCCCGAGCCAAAATTAAAAAAAAAAAAAAAATGACGTGGGGGTCCCCCTAAATTCCAGGTCTGGTATGGATATTAAGGGGAACTCCGCGCCAAAAAAAACCAAAAAAAAGTGTGGGGTCCCCCCAAAAATCCATACCAGACCCTTATCCGAGCACGCAACCTGGCAGGCCGCAGGAAAAGAGGGGGGATGAGAGAGCGGCCCCCTCCTGAACTGTACCAGGCCACATGCCCTCAACATTGGGAGGGTGCTTTGGGGTAGCCCCCAAAACACCTTGTCCCCATGTTGATGAGAACAAGGGCCGGTAGTTGTGGGGGTCTGTGGGCGGGGGGCTTATCGGAATCTGGAAGCCCCCTTTAACAAGGGGACCCCCAGATCCCGGCCCCCCTGTGTGAAATGGTAAGGGGGTACAAAAGTACCCCTACCATTTCACTAAAAAACTGTCAAAAATGTTAAAAATGACAAGAGACAGTTTTTGACAATTCCTTTATTTAAATGCTTCTTTCTTCTATCTTCCTTCATCATCTTCATCTTCTTCTTCTGGCTCTTCTGGTTCTTCCTCCGGCGTTATCGTCCAGCATCTCCTCCGTGGCGTCTTCTATCTTCTTCTCCTCGGGCCGCTCCGCACCCATGGCATGGGGGGAGGGTCCCGCTCTTCTGTTCATCTTCTTCTCTTCTTCATCTTCTTCTTCATCTTCTTCTCTGCTTCATCTTCTTCATTTTCTTCTCCGGGCCGCTCCGCATCCATGCTGGCATGGAGGGAGGCTCCCGCTGAGTGACCGCGTCTCCTCATCTGACGGTTCTTAAATAACAGGGGCACGGTGACTTGACGGGACTTCCCTGTGACGTCACGGGGAATGCCACAGGGAAGTCCCGTCATGTCCTGTGCATCAGAGGGGGCGTGGTCACCGGGTGGCCCTGCCCCCCATGATTTAAGAACCGTCAGAAAAGGAGACACCGTCACACAGCGGGAGCCTCCCTCCATGCCAGCATGGGTGCAGAGCGGCCCGGAGAAGAAGATGAAGAAGAGAAGAAGAGAAGAAGAGAAGAAAAGAAGAAGATGAAGAAGATGAAGAAGAGAAGATGAAGAGAAGAGCGGGAGCCTACCCCCATGCCATGGGTGTGGAGCGGCCCGAGGAGAAGAAGATAGAAGATGCCACGGAGGAGATGCTGGACGAGAATGCCGGAGGAAGAACCAGAAGAACAAGAAGAAGAAGAAGAAGAAGAAGAAGAAGAAGAAGAAGAAGAAGAAGATGAAGGAAGATAGAAGAAAGAAGAAGCATTTAAATAAAGGAATTGTCAAAAACTGTCTCTTGTCATTTTTAACATTTTTGACACTTTTTTAGTGAAATGGTAGGGTACCCCATTACCATTTCACATGGGGGGGCCGGGATCTGGGGGTCCCCTTGTTAAAGGGGGCTTCCAGATTCCGATAAGCCCCCCACCCGCAGACCCCCACAACCACCGGCCAGGGTTGTGGGGATGAGGCCCTTGTCCTCATCAACATGGGGACAAGGTGTTTTGGGGGCTACCCCAAAGCACCCTCCCAATGTTGAGGGCATGTGGCCTGGTACGGTTCAGGAGGGGGGGCGCTCTCTCGTCCCCCCTCTTTTCCTGTGGCCTGCCAGGTTGCGTGCTCAGATAAGGGTCTGGTATGGTTTTTTTTGGGGGGGTGCGGGGATTCCCTTAAAATCCATACCAGACCTGAAGGGTCTGGTATGGAATTTAGGGGGACCCCCACATCATTTTTTTTTAATTTTGGCCGGGGTTCCCCTTAATATCCATACCAGACCTGAAGGGCCTGGTATGGAATTTAGGGGGACCCCCACGTCTTTTTTTTTTTTAATTTTGGTTCGGGGTTCCCCTGTGGGGAATTCCCATGCCGTTTTTATCAATGAACTTCTATGTGTATTGTCGGACCGGCAATGCAATAGCCGAGAGTAGTTTTAAATGGCTTTTTTCCTTTGAAATGTCATTTTGCTGTCAGACTGTTCTAAACACGGGAAACATGCGCCCCTTTACAGGCATACTATAGACACCCCCCAGCTACGAAATTTAAAGGGATATTGCACTTTTATTGTTTGACTTTAAGCATTATTAAAATCACTGCTCCCGAAAAAATGGCCGTTTTTAAAACGTTTTTTTGCATTGATCCATGTCCCCTGGGGCAGGACCCAGGTCCCCAAACACTTTTTATGACAATAACTTGCATATAAGCCTTTAAAATTAGCACTTTTGATTTCTCCCATAGACTTTTAAAGGGTGTTCCGCGGCATTCGAATTTGCCACAAACACCCCAAATTGTTGGCTGTTCGGCAAACTTGCGAACAGCCAATGTTTGAGTCGAACATGAGTTTGACTCGAACTCGAAGCTCATCCCTAATAGCTAGATAGATAGATAGATAACCATTTTCCGAAATTTGAATTTCATATAGGATTAAATCGAATTTGCATAGAAAAGATTAGAATAAAAAAGAATATTATAAAAAAGAATTGCATAGAAAAACAATAGAACAGAACAGGAAACATATTATATAGAACCATTTTTCAATATTCGAATTTCATATAGAATGAATTTGAATTCAAATAGAAAAAGATTCTAATTGAATAGAAAGGAATAGAAAGGAATAGCAGAACAATCGATCTGAACAGAAAAAATAATGTACGGTATATTACTTTTTCTGTTCTAAACTATTTTTCTATGCTATCCTTTTCTATTCCAATCTTTTCTATTCAAATTATTTTTCATACTATATGAACTTCGAATTTCGGAAAATGGTTATATATATATATATATATATATATATATATATATATATATATATATATAATATTTTTTCTGTTCTAATAGACTATTGTTTCTCTATGCTATTCTTTTTTATTCTAATCATTCCTATTCGAATTTCAAATTAATTCTATAGGAAATTCGAATTTCGGAAGATGGTTATATATATATATATATATATATATATATATATATATATATATATATCCCCCTTCCGAAATTCGAATTTCCTATAGAATTAATTTGAAATTCAAATAGAAAAGATTAGAATAAAAAAGAATAGCATAGAAAAACAATAGAACAGAATAGAATAAAATATAATATATATTATATTTTATTCTATTCTTTTCTATTTTTTTTTTTTAGTCTATTGATTTCTATTATTTTATATTCCAATCTTTTCTATTCAAATTAATTCCTTATGACATTCGAATTTCCGAATATTTTATATATAATATATATAATAAATGTAAATTCGAATGTATTCTATTCAAAATTCAAATGTCAGAATATGGTTGTATATTCTTCCTATTTTATTCTATTAAATTTTACTGTTTTTCTATTATATTCTAATCTTTTCTATTCGAATTTGATATTTTGGAAGATGGTTATATACATCTGTCACATCAACTTCTCAGACTTGCAGTGTACCAGTGCAAAAACACACACATCTTATTTAATTTATAGTTATCGCAACAAGGAAGTTGTCAGCATGCCTGATTGAAGAATTCATAATTGTATGAATTGCTTAATTGCATGAACATGTCCTACATTTCAGAAATTTGCTTCAAATTTGATTCGAATTGAATTCGAAACGAATTCGAAATGAAACATATTCAAAACAAAACGTCCAATCGGAATTGTCCAATCAGCTTTTTTCATTTCTCATTGGGGGTGGGGCTATGATCTATATAAAGCTAATCCTCCTGGCAGGGTTTACCACAGATAGAGAGAGTGTCTTGTGGTGTGGAGAGGTGCACCTTTCTATTTGCCTTGAATAGACTCTCTGTCTTAATCTAGTAGTCAATACTAGTTGTCAATTATTTTTTTTTCCATGACATCTTTGTCTTGTATACACTTATTGCAGTCATAAAGGTAGTAGGGTGGGGCTAGGTAGTCAGTCAAGCACTTCACCTATCATCAGACAGCTGTGTGTGAAGTGGAGGAACTGTTTCAGACAGTTGTTTGATTGAGGAGGACAGGCTCTGGTTGTGTTTTTATGATGGAGCCTTCTCAGAGTCAAACTGCTCACACATTGAGCAAAAGCGCTCTTGGTACCAGCACAAGCAGCAGCAGCACCACCACCAGTCCAGCAGTAGATATGACATGTATTGTTATTTCTTCTGACCATGGACAGATGTCCAGCAGAGCTGTTAACAGGAGGAGAGAAAGCAGTGCGAGTAGTCAGTAGAGCAGCCCACCTATTAAACTAAAAAGAACAAGCAGTGTAATTGGAGAAGCTGCTAATACTGCCAGTGTGCAGAATAAGAAGAGTAAGCCACCTACTAAGCGCCTGCTGTTTAGCAACCCCATACCCATAAACACAACCACCAGTGTTCCAACTACTTCCACCATAACTGTAACAATGGGGGTCATTTACTATAGCGCTAATTCGCGCAAATTGCCACAAATTAGCGCTAATTCGTGGCAATTTAGCGTGAATTAGTGCTAATAGCGCTAATTCGCGCTAAAACGGTATTCACTATAGCGCTGGTGAGAAAATACTCCCAAAATTGAATTTACTATTGCTCCCTGAAACTAAATCGCGCCCAAACCCTTACTCTGCTAAAACCTAGGGAATTGCACATGGAAATAATGTTTAGAGCATGATATTATTGCCTAAATGGTACTGAAATATGCGGTATATTATTTAAAGATTATCTGCTTTTAAACTGTGTGAAAAAGTGATTTCTACACTGAAATATCTTTAAAAGTCTGAAAAGTGAAAAATTTCCTGTTTTGGACAACTAGGTGCCAACACAACTGAGCATGCTCAGACCTGAAAATAACTCTCATTTTAACTCAAGTGTCTTTTTTACCTGGAGGTATAGTAAATACCAAAATGAGAGCTAATTAGAGAGCATTTTTTGGGAGTTAAAATCTGCTCTAATTTAGTCCAAATGAAGTTTCAGTCATTGATTCTAATGGAACAATTCTAAGTTTCACAAAAAAACCTTTTAATGTTGAGATGAAATGTATCTTTCTGTGAAATAAATTTTCCTTTGCAACATTGTTACTTCTACTTAAAATATTTTGATTTTAAGAATACTAGAATGTGGAATGTTTTGATGTTTTGGTAAAATATATTTTTCTCTCTCACTTTCACTTGTTACTCTTCATCTCACAACAATCTTCACCCCAAACTCACACAGGTGTCTTTATAATCCACAAACAATACCATTGCTGATGAAAATTTAAAATGAATCACAATTTTTTGTGCTTTTTATTATTTCCAAATATTCATAATTTGAGCCCAAAAAATGTGATATGTACCAACATCAGAAATCAAAATGTAATTCCCAAAAATGTGAGGGTAATATTCTACTCTCACCCACAAAAAAACACCAAATATCACAGAATAAATCAAGAAGAATAACTCTTGAGTAATGTAATTCCATCACCTGTATGTCCATAGAAATGCAGTATTTATGTGTTTTTATGTGTATTTATGCGTAGGAGGGTCTCACACGTGGCAGCTCTGTTGCTTAGAGGTTAGAACTTCTGCTTAGTATCTCTGAGGATCTGGGTTCAAATCCCAACCATGTTACTGCATGTGGAGAAGTTGTCTCATCTCCCAGGTCCTATAACTATGTCTAATTGTAGTAGTTATGTGTAGGAGGGTTCCATAAAAACAACCTCGCACCATAATCCCCCTCCACCAAATCATTTGGACCAGTGCACAAAGCAAGGTCCATAAAGACATGGATGAGTGATTTTGGGGTGGAGGAACTTGACTGACCTGCACAGAGTCCTGACCTCAACACAACAGAACACCTTGGGGATAAATTAGAGAGGAGACTGTAGGTCAGGCCTTCTCATCCAACATTAGTGCCTGACCTCACAAATGCACTTGGAAGAATGGTCAAACATTCCCATAGACACACTCCTAAACCTTGTGGACAAGAAGAGTTGAAGCTGTTATAGCTGCAAAGGGTGGGCCAAATGAGTTTTGAACCCAATACTAATACTGGGATGCCATTACAGTTCATGTGTGTTTAAAGGCAGGCATCCCAATACTTGCGCCAATATACTGTATATTGCTTGTGACACTGAGCATGGCTATGGACTTAGGGCTGGTTCACACCACAGAGATGCAGACACCATGCTCGGGGATGCCTGGTGGCTAAGTAGGTAGCAGTCCTGTCTAGCAGCACCTGGGATGTTGGTTCAATTCCCCAACATACTAATGCTTGTGTTGAAGTTTATATGTTCTCCCTATGTGGGTTTCTCACCACAATCTAAAGACATGCTGGCAATTTATTTGTCTCCTGTCGAAATAGGTTCTAATGTAAGAAAGTTCATTTTGGACTTTATATTGGAAGCTCGTTGCAGCCAGGGACTGATGTTAATGTTTATTAGCACTAATCATGCCCAGGGACTTGGACATTTGAAATTTTAGGGTTTACACTGCACAGGTACATATGCTTGGAAAACTGTTGCTTTGTTGATGTGGATGCAAATGGACTTTGATCTTTGGCCTGTAGTTGGAGATTTGATGCACATAGCCAAGGCTAACACAGTTGTGAATAGTATTATGTGTTCCTGCCCATCAGGTACAATCACTTTAGACATACATGAAGAGATAGATTGAAAGATACTGGTGGGCGTGTACTTCTATTGGGTGAGCCAGTGTGCTAACAATACAACCTCTCTTATATAAAGGCTTGCAGTAGGGGGGGTTCATTTGGCCTGAGAAGGTCAGGTTTTTTGTTGTGATGGAGAAGGAATGATATTGGGAGATTTGATGAAATTCTTGTGCAGTTTTTCAATCAAAAGTGGGTTTATGTGGCCATGCTGTCAATGTTGTGTGTGTATTGTTCCTGTCTGATCATGCAAACATCATTTGGAAGCATCTGCTGACCTACTCTTTTTGATCTTGTTTAATCGTGTACACTGAAATGCAGCTTCCAGCAGAACATGGTCACCAATGTATGTATGTGTGGATTGTGGGCTGGTGGTGGGTGTTTTGAATAAGTCTTTTGCAATATTATGTTGGAATTAGGGATGAGCCGAACACCCCCCGGTTCGGTTCGCACCAGAACCCGCGAACGGACCGAAAGTTCGCACGAACGTTAGAACCCCGTTGACGTCTATGGGACTCGAACGTTCGAAATCAAAAGTGCTCATTTTAAAGGCTAATTTGCATGGTATTGTCCTAAAAAGGGTTTGGGGACCCGGGTCCTACCCCAGGGGACATGTATCAATGCAAAAAAAACTTTTAAAAACGGCTGTTTTTTCGGGAGCAGTGATTTTAATGATGCTTAAAGTAAAAAAAAAAAAGTGAAATATTCCTTTAAATATCGTACCTGGGGGTGTCTATAGTATGCCTGTAAAGTGGCGCGTGTTTCCCATGTTTAGAACAGTCCCTGCACCAAATGTCATTTTTAAAGGAAAAAATCTCATTTAAAACTGCTTGCGGGTTTAATGTCATGTCGGGTCATGGCAATATGGATGAAAATCAGTGAGACAAACGGCATGGGTACCCCCCAGTCCATTACCAGGCCCTTTGGGTCTTGTATGGATATTAAGGGGAACCCCGCACCCAAATTAAAATAAGGAAAGGTGTGGGGCCACCAGGCCCTATATACTCTGAACAGCAGTATACAGGCGGTGCAAACAAGACAGGGACTGTAGGTTTGTTGTTAAGTAGAATCTGTTTGTAATTTTGAACATTTTTAACGTGTTTAGCTCCAGCCAAAAAATCTTTTCTAAGCTTTTTGGAAAACATAGGGAAGGGTTATCACCCCTGTGACATTTGTTTTGCTGTCTTTCCTCCTCTTCAGAAGATTTCACCTCACTTTTTTGTCCCAATGAAAAATGTTTTTTGAAAATTTGGGTTTTTTTTGTGGAACAAGGATTGGTGATAAAGCATCAGTGGAAAGGAGAAATTGTTTTCCCATATTAACTCTTACAGGAGAGAATTTCCCTTCCTAGGGGTAGATTTCATCTCACTTCCTGTTGTCTCCTTCCGTTTGCAAGTAGGAGTCGTTTGTAAGTTAGATGTTTGAAAGTAGGGTCCTGCCCTATATACTCAGCAGAAATTTGGGCCTTAGGTGTTGCTGTGGCCACAACACTGTAAGCCCTCACAGGGCCCTGCTGTGAAATATTAGATCAAGAATTGTAATTACATGCCCCTGTTGAACAGGAGCTGAAAAATTAGGCCTTAGGCACTGGTGCTGGTGCAACAACACTGCAACCCCTCACAGACACTCTAGTTGGAACGCAGGAATGAGCCCTGCTGCAAAGTATTGCTTCAAAAATTGTAATTACACGCCCCTGTTAGACAGGGGCAGAAAAATTGGGCCTTAGGCACTGGTGCCACAACACTGCAACCCCTCACAGACACTCTAGTTGGAACGCAGGAACGAGCCCTGCTGCAAAGTATTGCATCAAAAATTGTAATTACACGCCCCTGTTAGACAGGGGCAGAAAAATTGGGCCTTAGGCACTGGTGCTGGTGCCACAACACTGCAACCCCTCACAGACACTCTAGTTGGAACGCGCCCTGCTGCAAAGTATTGCATCAAAAATTGTAATTACACGCCCCTGTTAGACAGGGGCAGAAAAATTGGGCCTTAGGCACTGGTGCTGGTGCCACAACACTGCAACCCCTCACAGACACTCTAGTTGGAATGCAGGAACGAGCCCTGCTGCAAAGTATTACATCAAAAATTGTAATTACACGCCCCTGTTAAACAGGGGCTGAAAAATTGTGCCTTAGGCACTGGTGGTGGCGCCCAGAACCAAAAATGTTCTTACAAGCTATCAGCGTGATGATTGAGGAGGAAGAGGATAATTACTCAGGGATAGTCACTCAGCATCAGCATAGGCAGTCTTTGAAGGGATCTGAGATTTAAAAAAAAATTATTCGGTTACATCAGCATCAGGTGCTTGGTAGCTGGTGGTGATCCAAGACTCATTCATTTTTATGAAGGTCAGCCGATCGACCGAGTCGGTGGACAGATGCACCCTGTGATCGGTTACCACGCCTCCAGCAGCACTGAATGTGCGTTCCGAAAGAACGCTGGATGCAGGACAGGCCAGTAGCTCAATTGCATACTGTGCAAGCTCTGGCCAGTGATCCATCCTCAAGACCCAGTAACCCAGAGGATTTTCGGTGGGAAAGGTGTCCAAGTCTGATCTTGCCCCTAGGTATTCCTGCACCATGTAAAACAGACGCTGGCGATGGTTGCTGGAACCGATCATACCTTGGGGCTGCGGACCAAAAAATTGTCTGAACGCATCGGTCAGACGGCCACCTTCTCCACCGCTCCTTCTTTGACTGACCGAAGCCTCAGCAACACGTTGTCCAGAAACAGGAGTTTGTAACCTCCCAGTCTCTGGGAACGCGTTGCACAGACCTTTCTGCAAGGCCTCCCGAAGATGTTTCATCCTCTGCTCCCTCTGCGATGGCAAGATAAGGTCCGCAACCTTACCCTTGTAACGTGGATCAAGGAGGGTTGCCAGCCAGTATTGGTCCTTCTCCTTGATACCACGAATACGAGGATCCTTACGCAGGCTTTGCAGGATCAGGGAGGCCATGCAGCGCAGGTTTGCTGAGGCATTCGGTCCGGAGTCCTCTGGGTCACTAAGAACGAAATGGTCCGCAGCCACCTCCTCCCAGCCACGTACAAGTCCATGTGTTTCTTGGGACTGATCCCTTAAAGACTGCTGCTGATGCTGAGTGCCAGGCTCCACCTCCATACTGACACAATCTTCCTCCTCCTCCTCCTCCTCTTCCTCCTCGTCCTCTTCCTGTGTGATCGGCGGGCATGCAGGAACACTGTCTGGATAAAGGGGGCCTTGAGAGCTAAGGAAGTCCTCCTCTTCCTGCCTCTGTTCTGCCTCAAGTGCCCTGTCCATTATTCCACGCAGCGTGTGCTCCAACAGGTGGACAAGGGGGACAGTGTCACTGATGCATGCACTGTCACTGCTCACCATCCTCGTGGCCTCCTCGAATGGTGACAGGACAGTGCATGCATCCCTGATCATGGCCCACTGGCGTGGGGAAAAAAAACCAAGCTCCCCTGACCCTGTCCTGGTGCCATAGTCGCACAGGTACTCATTGATGGCCCTCTGCTGCGTGTGCAGCCGCTGCAGCATGGCCAACGTTGAGTTCCACCTGGTGGGCATGTCACAGATTAGGCGGTTCTTGGGCAGGTTAAACTCCTTTTGGAGGTCCGTCAGCCGAGCACTGGCATTATATGACCGGCGGAAATGCACACAGACTTTCCTGGCCTGCCTCAGGACATCCTGTAAGCCCGGGTACCTGCCCAAGAACCGCTGCACCACCAAGTTAAGGACGTGAGCCAAACAGGGCACATGGGTCATTTGTCCCTGTCGGAGGGCAGAGAGGAGGTTGGTGCCATTGTCGCAAACCACCATTCCTGCCTTAAGTTGGCGTGGCGTCAACCACCTCTGAACCTGCCCCTGCAGAGCTGACAGAACCTCTGCCCCAGTGTGGCTCCTGTCCCCCAAGCACACCAGCTCAAGCACCGCATGGCATCTTTTGGCCTGCGTACTTGCGTAGCCCCTTGAACGCCTACGGAGCACCGCTAGTTCCGAGGAAGAGGCCATGGAGGAAGAAGAAGAGGAGGGGGTGGAGGAGAGAGGTGTGTCACAATCAGCATTTTGGAGGCGTGGTGGCGGAACAACCTCCAACACTACTGCACCTTGTCCTGCATCCTTCCCAGCTGCCAGCAGAGTCACCCAATGCGCCGTGAAACTTAGGTAACGTCCCTGTCCATGCCTGCTGGACCATGAGTCAGCGGTAATATGCACCTTACCGCTGACCGCCCTGTCCAGCGAGGCATGGACATTGCCTTCCACATGCCGGTAGAGAGCCGGAATCGCCTTCCGTGAGAAAAAGTGGCGTTTGGGTACCTGCCACTGAGGAACCGCACATTCCACAAACTCACGGAAGGGGGCAGAGTCTACCAACTGAAAAGGAAGCAGTTGAAGTGCTAGCAATTTTGCCAAGCTAGCATTCAACCGCTGGGCATGTGGATGGCTGGGAGCAAACTTCTTTCGGCGGTGCAGCAGCTGGGGCAGGGAAATTTGCCTGGTACAATCTGACGTCGGTGTACCAAAAGCAGATTGCCCACAAGTACTTGGCTGTGACACACCTAATTCTACACCTTCATTCCTCTCACTGCAGGTCTCAGAGAGGACTGAAGGTCTAGTGGGGTTGGAAATCTCAGCTGATGAGGAGCAAGGAGAGATCCTCTTTGTTCTTTGGTGTGGGTCTTTTAGATACGCTTGCCAACGAACTGCATGGCAGGTCAACATATGTCTGGTCAAGCATGTGGTACCCAAGCGGGAGATGTTTTGGCCACGCGAGATACGCTTGAGACATATGTTGCAAATAGCAGCGGTGCGATCTGATGCACTCGTCTCAAAAAAGGCCCACACCAAAGAACTTTTTGAATAACGCGCAGAGACTGCAGCGCCCTGCACATGTGGAGCTTTGGGGTGTGATGCAGTCAATGTGCTGCCCTTAGGCTGGCCCCTGGAGGGCATCCTGCCTCGTTGGTGATGTGCCGCCGCCTCCTCCTCCTCCTCCTCCTCCTCCTCCTCTCTCCTATCAGGCACCCACGTTGAGTCAGTGACCTCATCATCCCCTCCCTCCACATCACTGGAGCAAACCTGGCATTATGCTGCAGCAGGGGGAGCATGACTGCCAGATTGCTGTCCTTCTTGGGCACCCCCTCTGTCCGTGCTCATGTTACTGCCTTCATCGAGCTCAGTATCGTCATCAGAGCCTTCCAAACGCTGGGCATCCTCCTGGAGCATGTACCCAACACTGTGGTCAAACAGTTCGAGGGAATCCTCATGAGGACATGGTGGAGCTAGGGAAGGAGTCACTGATGACATTGAGCTGAGGGAAGAGGCCGCTGCTTTGCCAGACAAAGCACCCTGGGCATGGGTGAGAGAGGATGAGGAGGATGAGGACGGCTTGGTCATCCACTCGACCAAGTCTTCCGCATGTTGCGGCTCAACACGGCCAGCTGCCGAAAAAAAGGCCAAGCGTGTCCCATGGCCACGTGCTGATGAGGATGCACCGTCTCCACGACCAGCACTAGACACAGAGCCTGCTTGCCCTCTCTTATTGGCTTGTGACTGTCTGCCTCTCCTTCTTGGCCTTCCAGACATACTAATGGCCTGTAGCTGCACTAAGCTGGGATAGAACACCTGTAATTTTCTTCAGGTAGCTTTATATACTGTAACCAGACAAGCCTGCCTGTCAGTAGGAAGATAACAGGAACGGATCTAGCTGAACACTGTGAGCAGGACGCACTGTACTAAATGTAAATAGTCTAGCTGCCTGACCGTGGTACTAATAGGATCAAATAGAACACCTGTAATTTTCTTCAGGTAGCTTTATATACTGTAACCAGACAAGCCTGCCTGTCAGTAGGAAGATAACAGGAACGGATCTAGCTGAACACTGTGAGCAGGACGCACTGCACTAAATGTAAATAGTCTAGAAGATAACAGGAACGGATCTAGCTGAACACTGTGAGCAGGATGCACTGCACTAAATGTAAATAGCAGGAACGGCTCTAGCTGAACACTGTGAGCAGGACGCACTGCACTAAATGTAAATAGCAGGAACGGATCTAGCTGAACACAGTGAGCAGGACGCACTGCACTAAATGTAAATAGCAGGAACGGATCTAGCTGAACACTGTGAGCAGGACGCACTGCACTAAATGTAAATAGCAGGAACGGATCTAGCTGAACACTGTGAGCAGGACGCACTGTACTAAATGTAAATAGTCTAGCTGCCTGACCGTGGTACTAATAGGATCAAATAGAACACCTGTAATTTTCTTCAGGTAGCTTTATATACTGTAACCAGACAAGCCTGCCTGTCAGTAGGAAGATAACAGGAACGGATCTAGCTGAACACTGTGAGCAGGACGCACTGCACTAAATGTAAATAACAGGAACGGATCTAGCTGAACACTGTGAGCAGGACGCACTGCACTAAATGTAAATTGCAGGAACGGATCTAGCTGAACACTGTGAGCAGGACGCACTGCACTAAATGTAAATAGCAGGAACGGATCTAGCTGAACACTGTGAGCAGGACGCACTGCACTAAATGTAAATAGCAGGAACGGATCTAGCTGAACACTGTGAGCAGGACGCACTGCACTAAATGTAAATAGCAGGAACGGATCTAGCTGAACACTGTGAGCAGGACGCACTGCACTAAATGTAAATAGCAGGAACGGATCTAGCTGAACTCTGTGAGCAGGACGCACTGCATTAAATGTAAATAGTCTAGATAGAAGATAACAGGAACGGATCTAGCTAAACTGAATACAGTGTATATATATATATGCAACACCTGGGATGCATATATATACACAATACACTGTAAGTGCAGCTAACTGACTGACTGTTCTGCCTAATCTATCTAACTCAAATCAAATGACACTGTCTCTCTCTCTATCTCTCAGCACACCGGAACACACACTACACAGGGCCGCCGTGCAGGCGGCCTTATATAGTGTGGGGTGTGTACTAAATCCCCTGAGCCATAATTGGCCAAAGCCACCCTGGCTTTGGCCAATTACAGCTCTCTCTACTGACGGCGCTGTGATTGGCCAAGCATGCGGGTCATAGTGCATGCTTGGCCAATCATCAGCCAGCAATGCACTGCGATGCCGCAGTGAATTATGGGCCATGACGCGCCACACGAATTTAGCGCGAACGGCCCATAAAGTTCGGAATTCGGCGAACGGGCGAACAGCCGATGTTCGAGTCGAATATGGGTTCGACTCGAACACGAAGCTCATCCCTAGTTGGAATGCTTTGTAAGAATGACTGTTAAGTATGTTTCTATAATCTTGCAGATAATGTGATGTGTTGCCCGCTATACACTGAAATTAAAGCTGTGCCCACTCTAAGGTTTTGTCTAGTTTTAGATTGTAAGCTCCTATGAGCAGGGCCCTTAAAATTCCGTTGCTAAATGTAGCACCATATATCCTGTCCAAATGTTTTTGAAGCTAGTAAATGTAAATTAATTTTTTTTCTGCTGGTAAAATAAAAGTACATTGAGCTTTTGTTGTGGGGTGTGTGTGGGGTTTTTTTTTTTTTTTTTTCCTTCTACTTTTCTTTCTTTTTAGTTTTTGTGGGTGGTGGTTTTGGGAAAGTGCAATATCTTTTATTTCAATATGTATTTGTGCACCAAAAAAACTAATCTCTTTGCCCTGGTTCACATGCTACTTTGAAATTGCGCTACTTCACTTGAAGTAGCACGATTTCACAGTAGCAAGGTCAGCGTAATTTCAGGTGGCTTCATACACAAATGTCTATTGAAGTCGCACCTGAAATTGGCAAAAGTAGTGCAGGAACTACTTTAGCAAATTGATGCGGTGCCACAAAAAAATGTTGCATTGATTGGAACAGTGCCATTGCCAATAGTCATGCGATTTGATCTCTCAAATCGCATGACCAATCGCTCCAATGTAAACCTAGGCTTCTGCACAACTGCAAGTTATATATAAAGGTTCCACCTTTATCATTAACAGCTGTGGAGAATTGCAGGTAATGAATTCAGCTGGTGGATAGGCAGTGTTTGAATGTGTCAGCTCTGGTTCACAATGGTGTGATTTGACATGTCAAATCTGTGGCAATTGCACTGTTCTAATTGGTGCTATTTGTATTGATATTGGTGCAGAAACCTGCACTGATGTCTCTGATATTGCCCCCACAGTCGGGACTGACATGCAGGAATGAAATTGTGGGAGTTCAGCTGAACGATTTCCTCCTGCTGTCAGTGTGAACCAGGGCTCAAACTGGGCCTTTTGTCTTTGTAATTCACCTGCTGCTAACCCAGGGACACCATTTCTTATCAAACTCCCTTAAGTTTACCTTCAAATATATGTAGAAATACAGATTTGCATATCTGAAAATAAAAAATACTAATCATGGTTGAGATCAAATATTTGCAGCTGCAATCAAAAGCGTGGTTTCACCTTCTGACCTGGAAATTAGTCATTGTATGCACCCAGAAGTTCCTGTGCTGGTCAGGATCTCCATCTTGGTGGACATGGCGAGGTCTCTTTAGCAGAGAGGAGGTGCTGCTCATTGGCCGGGTAAGTGTAGGATATCTACTTGTACTTAATCAATGAGGGGGTGGATGTCATAGTTAGATTTGGTGTGGGTGGGGTTCATTGATTTGTTTGGCATCACCACACATTTGCTTCCGGTCCATGTGCACACATCACTTCCTGCATTTGTTCTGATGTAAATCAGTAAGGACTATGCAAGTATAAATGAGAGCTCCTTTTATTAAAATATATATGACTTGTTTCACAGCTGGGTGAATTTTCCAGCAAATTTGGACCTGAGTTGCAGGACAAGTTGTACCCCATGATTCTCAATGACAACCATTCATATCTGTGCTACTTTAAGTCGCACCAACTTCAAAGTAGTCCCTGTACTACTTTGGTGTGACTTGAGGTATATCGGGTACAATATTACACAGGCATTCCCAGAAGTTGGGGCCAAGTTGCAGCGGCAAAGTGGCAGCAAAATAGTGTGACTTTCAGGTTGCAGCAGTGTGAATGAGATTCAAGGATAACACCTTTGAATTTGCCCCTATTGTCACTTGTGCATCCTGAAGGTGTAGCAAATTCGTCCCTGCACTACCTTGGTTTGACTTTGATGCAATTTGAGGTCCATACACCACAAGATTACACAGACATTGCTTCAAGTCATGACAAAGCTGTGCAATTTTAAGGTCACACAAGTGCAAATGGGGCCTTATTCAAAGGTGTTATCAATTAATCGCATTAGGTTACTTTCACACTTGGTGACTTTTCATGGAGCTTTGGACCTCAGAGTCACATGAAAAGTTGTCCCCCTTGATTTCCATGCATATTTATTAGAGCTGCACGATTAGTCGTCATTTTTTTTCCCCTTTACGATCTTGAAAAAAGAGTTTCACGATTCTTGCTATGCAAAGAACTCTCTCTGCTCTTTTGAAGCCACAGCCGAAAAACCAGGAAGTCTGCCAAGAATTAGACCATTCTTTATCAGTGAACTTAACTAGAAACCTTGTAACAATTTGTCAATTAAATAGAATTCTGTGTAAGTGAGGAAAGTTTAACCACTTAAACACTAAACATTTTTCTGACATTTGTTGGTTTCAGGTTAAAATCATTTTTTTTTTTGCTAGAAAATTACTTAAAACCCCCAACATTATATATATTTTTTTAGTAGAGACCCTAGAGAATAAAATGGTGGTTGTTACAATATTTTATGTCACACTGTATTTGCGCCTTTCAAATGCAATTTTTTTTGGAAAAAAGTACTTTAATGAATTAAAAAAAAAAAGAAAAGTTAGCCCAATTTTTTGTGGGATAATGTGAAAGATTTTATGTCGCGAGAATCGTGATCTTTTTATTCTAAGCAAAAAAATTGTGATTCTCATTTTGGCCAGAACCGTGCAGCTCTAATATCTATGCAACTTCACCCATGTTCACATAAGTCTGAATTGACATGTCAAATTGTAGGCCAAATCGGTGCCTATTGATGGCAATGGAACTGTCCGAATTGGTGCGACGCCACAACGGTTCCCAAAAGTAGTTCCTGCACTACTTTGGGCGACTTCAGGGGGCAATTTCTTACCTCCCAACTTTTTGAGATGGGTATAAGGGACACCTATTAGCAAAAGTAGGTAGGCATAGGAAACCTTCTTAAAGGAGAACAGTTGGGACCTATGTGATTTCACTAGACATCTGTGCAGGAAAGTGCACTGATGTCTCTGAAATTGCTGACAAAGTCGGGCTGAGTCACACTTGTGCGACTTTGGACATCAGAGTCTTATGACAAGTCATACCCCATGATTCCCCCCAGTACTAACCAGGCCCTTCGGTATGGACTTTAAGGGGAACCCCACACCAAGATGTAAAATAAATTTGATGTGGGGCCCCCAAAATCCATACCAGACCCTTATCCAAGCATGCAGCCTGGAGGTCAGGATAGGGGGGGAGGAGTGAGCACCCTCCCCTTCTGAACCTTACCAGGCCACATGCCCCAAAGCACCTTTTCCCCATGTTGATGGGGACAAGGGCCTCTTCCCGACAACACTGGTCAGTGGTTGTCGGTCTGCAGGCAGGGGGTTTATCAGAATCTGGAAGCCCCCTTTAACAAGGGGGCTCCCAGATCCTGCCCCCTATGTGAATAGGTATGGGGTACATTTTACCCCTACCCATTCACCAAAAAAAGCAGTGAAATGTAAAAAAATTAATAGCCGGTTTTTGACAAGTCCTTTATTGTAGAATAGCTCAGAGCTGTCTTCTTCCCTGAGCCATCTTCTCCAGACGCTGTCTCTCCCTCCTCCATCTTCTCCCTGAGCTGTATTCTCCCAGAGCCGTCTCTCCTGCCGCCGCCATCTGCTGTGTTCTTCCGCACCGCTGGTTACCCACTAATAAAAAAAGCTGTTCTTCTTCCATGGTGGTCTTCCTCCGCTGTGGGTTCACCCGCTGTGTGGCGTCTCTTACATAGCCATGGAGCGGACTCTCCGGGTGACATTATCGGATGGCCACAGAAGACCGCCACAAGAAGAGCGGCTTTTTTTTATTAGTGGGTAACCGGCTGCACTGAAGAACACATCAGTGGGAGAAGATGGTGGCAGCAGGAGAGACAGCTCGGGGGGAAGAAACATCAAACACTAGTGAATGTATTTTCTATGTATTTTCTATGTATGACTGTGCTACACCCAATAGGCTAGCGGTCAGCACTTCTACCTTGAAGAACTCATGGGTTCAAATCCCACAGAGAAATACTAAAAGATTGAATTGGTGAAAAAAAAGCAAATGACTATTAGCCAATTAGCCAAAGCAGCATATGCTGAAAATAGGTGAATTCCAATTAGCCAATGCACTTTAAATTTGGCTGATTCTATTATATTAACTCTTCAAATGCATGCAATGATATGTAAGTA
The DNA here is from genome assembly GCA_037953035.1 of Aquarana catesbeiana. NCBI lineage: Eukaryota > Metazoa > Chordata > Amphibia > Anura > Ranidae > Aquarana > Aquarana catesbeiana. The sequence goes on from JBBHAA010002661.1 coordinate 54,917, forward strand.
TTCAATACTAATATGGTGTGAAATTCCAAACACCATACACTAACTAATGGGCAGATTACATTTTTTTGTTTGTTCATTTTAATTCGCTTGTGCACTGAAAAAATAAACACAGCTGGGGGATGGTAGGTTGGCTGGTATTTGAACTTGTACCATGTGTGCTGTGTAGATATCTGAGCAGACTACTAAGCCATTGTGCTAAGTATGAGACCTGCATAATAGTGTAGTATGATTAAAGAATGAATATAAATAATTACCGCTTTATAGTCACCTAAATTAAAAAATAAAAAACAACATACAACAAATAGGTAACCTAAATGTTTAATACGTGTAACTTTACAGAATAGCAGACATTACTATGTAATCATTCATAACTGCATTAGTTAGCAAAAGAAGGAAAAAACTAGGAATACTAATTGCAACATACATCAATAGATGCACACGAGGTAGAGCAAATCTCACATAAAAATGTTTCTTTCACATACATGGATCATGATTACAGTGCAGTACTATATAACAACTTGGTAGGAATTAGCATTTGCATATACGTGGAAGCGCTAATTAGCGCCAGCTTAGAATTTACTTTCATGTGTTTCTCACTAATAGCGCTAATTTTTCATTCGCACATTCGCCTGTTGAAATTTTATTTGGCTAAAATGGGAGCTATTATTTGCCATAGTGCCCAGTACTTCCTGGTGCTATAGTAAATGACCCACATAGACTTTAACGGTGTTCGCGTGCTCGAACAAACTTTTTTCCTGTTCACATGTTCTGGTGCAAACCGAACGGGGGGGGTCTGCTCATCCCTACCTAGCAGTAAAAAGGGTCGCTGGTTCGTATTCCCAACCACACCACAAGACTACCTGCCTGGAATTTGCATGTTCTCCCTGTGCCTGCGTGGGTTTCCTCCGGGTACTCCGGTTTCCTCCCACACTCCAAAGACATGCTGGTAGGTTCATTGGCTTCTGTCTAAATTGGCCCTAGTATATGAATGTGAGTTAGGGACCTTAGATTGTAAGATCCTTGAGGGTAGGGGCCCATATTAGTGTATAATGTATATGTAAAGCACTGCGTAAATTGACGGCACTATAGAAGTACCTTAAATAAAAATAAATAAGTCTACACTAATATTATGGTGTGAATCTCCAAAACACCATACACTAGCTAACAAGCAGTTTACATTTGATGAACTTTATTGTATGGTAAACCATCAAACACTAGTAAAAGTATTTTGTATATATAATTGTGCTCAGCCCAATAGGCTAGCAGTTAGCACCTCTACCTTCAAAAATTCAGGTATTGATAGACTCATGGGTTCAAATCCCACAGAAAAATCCTAAAAGATTACTATTGGTGGAGAAAAGGAGAATTACTATTAGCCAAAGCAGCATACAGTGAATGTCAAGTAGCCAATACACTTTAATGTGGTTGATATTATTGTATTAACTCTTCAAATGCTTGCAATGGTATGTAAGTATTCACTAATATTATGGTGTGAATCTCCAAACACCACACACTAGCTAACAAGCAGTTTACATTTGATAAACTTTATTGTATAGTATATAACACATCAAACACTAGTAAAAGTATTTTGTATGTATAATTGAGCTCAGCCCAATAGGCTAGCAGTTAGCACCTCTACCTTCAAAAATTCAGGTATTGAAAAACTCATGGGTTCAAATCCCACAGAAAAATCCTAAAAGATTGCATTGGTGGGAAAAGGAGAATGCCAATTAGCCAAAGCAACACAAATATACGTGTATATATATTTACTGAAAATAGGTGATTGACAAGTAGCCAATGCAGTTTAATGTGAAAGTTTTTATTGTATTAACTCTTTAAATGCATGCAATGGTATGTAAGTATTCAATTATATTATGATGTGACATTCCAAACACCACACACTAGCTAAAGGGCAGTTTACATTTATTTGTTTGTTTATTTTAATTCACTTGTGCACTGAAAACATAAACACAGCTGGTGGATGGTAGGTTGGCTGTTGTTTGAATTCATACCATGAGTGGTGTGGAGATATCCAAGCAAACCACTAAGCCATTGTGCTAAGTACAAGACCTGCATAATAGTGTAGTATTATTAAAGAATGAACATAAATAATTACTGCTTTATAGTCAACTAAATTAATAAATAATAAATCAAAAACATGAAAAAAACAACATACAACAAATAGGTAACCTAAATGATTAATACATGTAACTTTACAGAATAGCAGACATTACTGTGTAATAAGCATTCAGAACTGCATTTCTTAGCAAAAGAAGGAAAAAAAACTAGGAATACTAATTGCAATATAAATCAATAGATGCACGGGAACTAGAGCACATCTCTGATAAAAAATGTTTCTTTCACATACATGGATCATGGCTACAGTACAGTGCTATATAACAACTTGATAAGAATTGGCATTTGTATATACGCGGAACAGCTAATTAGCGGCAATTTAGAATTTACAAATGTTTGTTCTCCGCTTATATCGCTGATTTTTCATGCACAAATTCGCCGTTTTGTTTCCATTTGGCTAAAATGGGCTCTATTATTTGCCATAGTGCCCAGTACTTCCTGGAGTTATAATAAATGACCCCCTATGTAACTATGTAACTATTATATTCATGGTACTGTCATAAAAAGTGTTTGGGGACCTGAGTCCTGCCCCAGGGGACATGGATCAATGCAAAAAAAGTTTTAAAAATGGCCGTTTTTTTGGGAGCAGTGATTTTAATAATGCTTAAAGTGAAAAGATAAAAGTGTAATATCCCTTTAAATTTCATACCTGGGGTGTGTCTATAGTATGCCTGTAAAGGGGCGCATGTTTCCCGTGTTTAGAACAGTCTGACAGCAAAATAACATTTCAAAGGAGAAAAAGTCATTTAAAACTACTCGCAGCTATTAATGAATTGCCGGTCCGACAATACACATAAACGTTCATTGATAAAAACGGCATGGGAATTCCCCACAGGGGAACCCCGAGCCAAAATTAAAAAAAAAAAAGGTGTGGGGTCCCCCTCAAAATCTATACCAGAGTCTTCAGCTCTGGTATGGATTTTAAGGGGAACCTTGCGCCACAATAAAAAAAAAACGGCGTACCAGACCCTTATCCGAGCATGCAAACTGGCAGGCCGCAGGAAAAGAGGAGGGGATGAGTGAGCGCCCCCTCTCCTGAACCATACCAGGCCACATGCCCTTAACATTGGGAGGGTGCTTTGGGGTAGCCCCCAAAACACCTTGTCCCCATGTTGATGAGAACAAGGGCCTCATCCCCACAACCCTGGCCGGTGGTTGTGGGGGTCTGCGGGTGGGGGGCTTATCGGAATCTGGAAGCCCCCTTTAACAAGGAAACCCCCAGATTCCGGCCCTCCGCCCTGTGTGAAATGGTAAGGGGGTACTGTACCCCTACCATTTCACTAAAAAAGTGTCAAAAATGTTAAAAATTACAAGAGACAGTTTTTGACAATTCCTTTATTTAAGTGCTTCTTCTATCTAGTTTCTTCTTTCTTCTATCTTCTATCTTCCTTCGGTTTCTTCCTACATCTTCTTCTTCTGGCTCTCATCCGACATCTTCCTTCACGGCGTCTTCTTCCCTTCTTCTCTTCAGGTAGCTCCGCATCCATGATGGCATGGAGGGAGGCTCCCGCTGTGTGACGCTTCTCCACTTCTGACAGTTCTTAAATAATGGGGGGGCAGAGCCACCTGGTGACCCCGCCCCCCTCTGATGCACGGGGACTTGACGGGATCTTCCTTGTGGCATTCCCCGTGATGTCAGAAGGGAGCGGGGTTATGTAAAGGGTGACCCCGCCCCTCTCTGACATCATGGGGAATGCCACAGGGAAGTCCCATCAAGTCCCCGTGTGTCAGAGGGGGCGGGGTCACCAGGTGGCCCCGCCCCCTGTTATTTAAGAACCGTCAGAAGAGGAGAAGCATCACACAGCGGGAGCCTCCCTCCATTCCATCATGGATGTGGAGCGAACCCGAAAAGAAGATGAAGAGAGAAGCATCACACAGTGGGAGCTGAAGGGTCTGGTATAGATTTTGAGGATGACCCCACGCCATTTTTTTTTTAAATTTTGGCACGGGGTTCCCCTTAATATCCATACCAGACCTGAAGGGCCTGGTATGGAATTTAGGGGGACCCCCACGTCATTTTTTTTAATCTTGGTTCGGGGTTCCCCTGTGGGGAATTCCCATGCCATTTTTTATCAATGAACTTTTATGCGTATTGTCGGACCAGCAATTCATTAATAGCCACAAGTAGTTTTAAATGACTTTTTTTCCTTTAAAATGTCATTTTGCTGTCAGACTGTTCTAAAAATGGGAAACATGCACCCCTTTAAAGGCATACCATAGACATCCCCAGGTACAAAATTTAAAGGAATAGTACACTTTTATTGTTTCACTATAAGCATTATTAAAATCACTGCTCCTGAAAAAACAGCCATTTTTAAAACTTTTTTTGCATTGATCCATGTCCCCTGGGGCAGGACCCAGGTCCCCAAACACTTTTATGCCAATAACTTGCATATAAGCATTTAAAATCAGCACTTTTGATTATTCATGTTCGTGTCCCATAGACTTTAATGGTGTTCGCGTGTTCAAACTAATTTTTTTCCTGTTCGCAAGTTCTGGTGCGAACTGAACATGGGGGTGTTTGGCTCATCCCTGGCTGAGAGGTATGGTGAGTATTTTGCAGACTTCGCTTTTTGTCACAAAGTTTTGAAAATTGAAAAAAGAAAAAAAATACATTTTTCTTTTCTGTCTTCATTTTCAAAAACAAATGAGAGCTGCAAAATACTCACCATGCCTCTCAGCAAATAGCTTGGGGTGTCTACTTTCCAAAATGGGGTCATTTGCGGGGGTGTGCCATCTTGGCATTTTATGGCCTTGGAAACTGTGATAGGTAGTGAGGAGTGAAATCAAGAATTTACGCCCTTAGAAATCCTGAAGGCGGTGCTTGGTTTTCGGGGCCCCGTACGCGGCTAGGCTCCCAAAAAGTCCCACACATGTGGTATCCCCATACTCAGGAGAAGCAGCTAAATGTATTTTTGGGTGCAATTCCACATATGCCCATGGCCTTTGTGAGCAATATATCATTTAGTGACAACTTTTTGTAATTTTTTTTTGTCATTATTCAATCACTTGGACAAAAAAATAATATTCAATGGGCTCAACATGCCTCTCAGCAATTTCCTTGGGGTGTCTACTTTCCAAAATGGGGTCATTTGGGGGGGTTTGTACTGCCCTGCCATTTTAGCACCCCAAGAAATGAGATAGGCAGTCATAAACTAAAAGCTGTGTAAATTCCAGAAAATGTACCCTAGTTTGTAGACGCAATAACTTTTGCGCAAACCAATAAATATACGCTTATTGACTTTTTTTAACAAAGACATGTGGCTGAATACATTTTGGCCTAAATGTATGACTAAAATTGAGTTTATTGTTTTTTTTATAACAAAATGTAGAAAATATCATTTTTTTTTCAAAATTTTTGGTCTTTTTCTGTTTATAGCGCAAAAAATAAAAACCGCAGAGTTGATCAAATAGCATCAAAAGAAAGCTCTATTTGTGGGAAGAAAAGGACGCAAATTTCGTTTGGGTACAGCATTGCATGACTGCGCAATTAGCAGTTAAAGCGATGCAGTGCCAAATTATAAAAAGTGCTCTGGTCAGGAAGGGGGTAAATCCTTCCGGGGCTGGAGTGGTTAATCATTGTTGATAAAGCAATTTATACCCCAATCAACTTTTAAGCCAAATGGCACATATGATCTCATGTTAAAAATCCATTTAGTTTTGAGCCTAGAAATGGATCTAATCTTGTTAGTACCCTTCCAGTGGGAATGAAATTTATCAATAGGTAAAAAAGGGTCCCTTTGAGTTTTTTGTCATGGTATTGTTGTGGAAAATTTTATATTAATGTATTGTCATAAGTCTCCCAGTGTGTGTTCAATCGTAGCCCGCTCTAAAGAGCTGACTGGGGCAGACCAACGCTGGTTGAGATCTGTCTGGTAGTGAAAAGCTCTTTGGGGATGTAGAGAAATGTTTGTGGAGTGGGGACATGTCCACCAGCTAAGGGCCCCTGTGCGATGCACAGAACGATCGTCTGGTGGGGGTGTGCTCACTCTGCAAAGACATTATCGGTTTAACGAGTGTGCTCTCGTGGTGCCCCTGTGTGTCTGATCAACACATTTGTGGCCCAATGAGTGTATGCCTGCCGATAATCTCTCGTCCACAAAGACAGTAGAATAATCCAGGTAAACCATGTTCTCTGGAACAATGTATAATAGGGATTTCTATCAACGGAAATACGGGAGTCTTTTGGGTTCTGGTTGGAGACAGGGTTAATGTTTGAAAGTCATGTGGCTTCTAAAAACATACATGCACCCTGTCTCTGCTCAGACACACCCATAAGGCTCCAATAATCATTGTTCATTGGTTGTTGCATTTTCCTGTGTTGTTAAATCCTTATATGGTCATTGATATCCTGTGAGGTCACAAGCTTTGTAAGAGGTGTTATTGGCTGTTGGAGGCCGAACCCTCAAGCTTCGGGACTTCCTATTGATATGCTAATAAAGTGGCTCACGCAGACAGCTGAGGGAGGCTGGCTGGCAGTGTGTTTTTGGAACTGGAAGAATGAGGATGTGATTATTTGTCTAGTTGGCTGGATGGGGCACACACCAGAGGATGGATACGATCAAAAGGTGAGATGCATTTATATCATTAGACGAAATTGTTATGATTAGAAACAGGAGATTTGGCTGTGTGCTTTGCGTACAACCAAATTTCGCTGACAGTATTTGGCTTAATGCCTGGATAAATTATGTTTAGTGAACCCACGTTTGAAGTTTTCTACATGCAGACATATGATTTTTTTCCTTATTCATTCATTTCAGGCATTTCACTCACACCAGCGCTGCACCCATACCTTTTCCCACTTGTTTGAGTTTTGTATTTAGACTTCTGGTGCTGGCAGCTTTTTTTGTATTGGTTTCATTTCTAGTTTCTTATATTTGTTTCTAGCTCAGCTTTACCCTTCTGGGCTTTTTTACTACTATTGTACAATCAGATTACATAGTGTATGGTCTCGCGGAAAGAAATCTTTCTGTGAGAGCTGAGAATGGTCTTCCCCATTAGGGAGATTCCTCCTCTATATTTGCCCTGGTGACTAGGGATGAGCTTCGAATTTGAGTCAAACTTATGTTCGACTCGAACATTGGCTGTTCGCCGGTTCGCTGTACAGTGGACAATTTGGGGTGTTCGAAAGCCGCGGAACACCCTTTAAAAGTCTATGGGATAAATCAAAAGTGCTAATTTTAAAGGCTTATGTGCATGGTATTGTCATAAAAAGTGTTTGGGGACCTGGGTCCTGCCCCAGGGGACATGGATCAATGCAAAAAAAAGTTTTAAAAACGGCCTTTTTTTGGGAGCAGTGATTTTAATAATGCTTAAAGTGAAACAATAAAAGTGTAATATCCCTTTAAATTTTGTACCTGGGGGATGTCTATAGTATGCCTGTAAAGGGGCGCATGTTTCCCGTGTTTAGAACAGTCAGACAGCAGACTGTGTGACGCTTCTCCTCTTCTGATGGTTCTTAATTAACGGAGGGTGGGGCCACCCAGTGACCCCGCCCCCTCTGGCACATGGGAACTTCCCTGTGGCATTCCCCGTGATGTCAGAGGGGGGCAGACAGGGAAGTCACCGTGCGTCAGAGGGGGGTGTAAATAAAGGAATTGTCAAAAACTGTCTTGTCATTTTTAACATTTTTGACACTTTTTTTGTGAAATTGTAGGCCCTTACCATTTCACACAGGGGGGAGGGCCGGGATCTGGGGGTCCTCTTGTTAAAGGGGGCTTCCAGATTCCGATAAGCCCCCCGCCCGCAGACCCCGACAACCACCGGGCAAGGGTTGTGGGTAAGAGGCCCTTGTCCTAATCAACATGGGGACAAGGTGTTTTGGGGGGCTACCCCAAAGCACCCTCCCAATGTTGAGGGCATGTGGCCTGGTATGGTTCAGGAGGGGGATGCGCTCTCTCGTCCCCCCCTTTTTTCCTGCGGCCTGCCAGGTTGCGTGCTCAGATAAGGCTCTGGTATGGATTTTTGGGGAGACCCCACGCCATTTTTTTTTTTACGTTTTGGCACGGGATTCCCCTTAAAATCCATACCAGACCTGAAGGGCCTGGTATGGAATTTAGGGGACCCCCATGTCATTTTTTTAAAATTTTGGTTTGTGGTTCCCCTGTGGGGAAACTCTCATACTGTTTTTATCAATTAACTTTTATGTGTATTGTCAGACCGGTGTCTTGCCGAGAAAGTTCCCTCGGCAGATAAGTTCCCCCCTGTACTGCGCTTGTGCAGTACGAATGACCAGGAGCCGCCGAAAACAGCCGAAGATGAAAATCTTCAATCAGCTGTACACGGCGCCTGCGCTCTGGGTCCAGGCTGAAGCCCCACCATCCAAGTGGACCTAGAGGGGGAATAAAAAAGTGCCGAGCGAAGCAAGGCTGTGCCCGAAGCGTGGCGAGCGAAGCCAGCCCACGAGGGGCCCCCTTACAGGCGCCGTGTACAGCTGATTTCTTCTGTATTTCGCTTTGGCTATTTCTGCTGGCTCTTACTGCACAGGCGCTGCGCCTGCGCAGTAGATGGGGGTCCTTATCCGCCGAGAGGAACTTTCTCGGCAGAACACCGGCAATTCATTAATAGCCATGAGTAGTTTTAAATTACTTTTTTCCTTTGAAATGTCATTTTGCTGTCAGACTGTTCTAAACACGGGAAACATGCGCCCCTTTACAGGCATACTATAGACACCCCCCCAGGTCCGAAAACTTAAAAGGAATATTACACGTTTATTGTTTCACTTTAAGCATTATTAAAATCACTGCTCCCGAAAAAACGGCCATTTTTAAAACTTTTTTTGCATTGATCCATGTCCCCTGGGGCAGGACCCAGGTCCCCAAACACTTTTTATGACAATAACTTGCATATAAGCCTTTAAAATTAGCAATTTTGATTATTCATGTTTGTGTCCCATTGACTTTAACGGTGTTTGTGTGTTCGAACAATTTTTTTGCCTGTTTGCATGTTCTGGTGCGAACCAAACAGGGGGGTGTTCGGCTCAATTCCCTACTGGTGACCATGATCATTGAAAGTAACTTCACAAAATTTTGGGTTGTCACCAGAACAGGAATAGAGGGAAAATCTTCCAATGGGGTCACCGAGGATATTCTCTCACATCCTATTTAGGATATAGAACAGGAAGTGAAGGGAAATCTTACCAATAGGATGTAGCCCCTCCCCCTTATTTTATCCAAAAACATAACAGAAAAGGTTTTGGCTTTAGTTCTCCTTTATTGAATTTGTATTTTTCATTCATTATTAATCTTAAATCCTTTGTATTTTATACAGTGAATTTGGTTGTTGCTGGGAGACTTAGTGCCACCCTCCGTAGCCGAAATCACTTTTGGGCTTGAAATAACATTTGGGGTTGGGAGAACCCTGAAACCCCCCATCACATTTTACGTATTGGGATTTTGGGTTTTGTAAATTTTTCGTACATTCAGTTTCCTTCAAAAAAATAGTCACATCCAGATACTGATCCTGATCCTGAAAAGACACAAAGTATCATTCCTCCAATATACTGAATACACAACGATACATTGCACCCTTTTCATCCACCGAGCCTGGGAACTGCAACATAGAAAGGGGTCTTCTCTGCTGAAGAGTTCACCTGGGGCACCAGAACAATGACATCCTGACACTTGGGGGTCCCTGAACAATGACACCCTAACACTTGGGGGCCCCAGAACAATGACACCCTAACACTTGGGGGCCCCAGAACAATGACACCCTGAAACTTGGAGGTCCCAGAACAATGACACCCTAACATTTGGGGGCCCCAGAACAATGACACCCTGAAACTTGGAGGTCCCCAGAACAATGACACCCTAACACTTGGGGGCCCCAGAACAATGACACCCTGAAACTTGGAGGTCCAAGAACAATGACACCCTGACACTTGGGGGTCCCAGAACAATGACACCCTAACACTTGGGGGCCCCAGAACAATGGCACCCTGAAACTTGGAGGTCCAAGAACAATGACACCCTGACACTTGGGGGCCCCAGAACAATGACACCCTGAAACTTGGAGGTCCCAGAACAATGGCACCCTAACACTTGGGGGTACAAGAACAATGACACCCTGACACCTGGGGGCCCCAGAACAACAGGCAGAGGGAGATTAGGGAAGTAAACAAGTGGCTGAAGAGCTGGTGTAGTAAGGAGGGGTTTGGGTTCCTGGAGGACTGGGCCGACTTCTCAGTCGGTAACCGGTACTATAGAAGGGACGGACTGCACCTAAATGAGGAGGGTGCAGATCTGCTGGGAATGAAGATGGCCAAAAAGTTAGGGGGGTTTTAAACTAGGCGATGGGGGGAGGGTCCAGAGACAGTGATAGCCAGCGCAGATGATATTCCAGAGGGTAGTGTTGGGGGCATTAGTGGTAGGTTAACCAAAGCACAAAAACACAAGGTGAGTATAGTAGCAAGTCCTAGTTGCAATTTTGAAACACCCAATACAAGGACAATATGCGACCGGTCTAAACTATGTGGCATGTTCACCAATGCCAGGAGCATGGCAGACAAGATGGGTGAACTAGAGATACTGTTGTACAAGGAGGATTTGGATTTTGTGGGAATTTCAGAGACCTGGTTCAACAGCTCTCATGATTGGCTGGCAAACATTCAAGGGTATACCCTATACCGCAAGGATAGAGAGGGTAAAAAAGGGGGAGGGGTATGCCTATATATCAAGAATAATGTACAAGCGAATGTGAGAGATGACATCACTGAGGGAGCTAGAGAGGAGGTGGAATCCTTATGGGTAGAGCTCCAAAGGGATGAAGCTAAGGGGAAAATAATACTGGGAGTATGCTATAGGCCCCCTAACCTGAAGGAGGAAGTGGAGACAGATCTCCTATCACAAATTGGATTAGCAGCAAGGATGGGAAGTGTTATCATAATGGGGGATTTTAATTATCCAGACATAGACTGGGCGGAGGGAACCGCGCATTCATTTAAGGCTCGCCAGTTCCTTAATGTCTTGCAGGACAATTTTATGGGTCAGATGGTAGATGCACCAACTAGAAATAAAACATTACTGGATCTACTGATTACCAACAATACAGACCTGATCACAGATGTGGAAATACGGGGCAATTTAGGTAACAGCGATCACAGGTCAATTAGTTTCAGTATAAATCACACAAATAGGAAACATAAAGGGAATACAAAGACACTGAATTTCAAAAGAGCCAACTTCCCTAAACTACAAACCTTGCTAAAAGGCATAAATTGGGATAAAATATTAGGAACAAAGAATACGGAGGAGAGATGGGTTTGCTTTAAGAGCATATTAAATAAGGGCATTAGCCAATGTATCCCATTGGGTAATAAATTTAAAAGAGCGAACAAAAATCCTGGATGGCTTAACTCCAATGTAAAAATGCATATAAAAGCAAAGGAGAAGGCCTTCAAAAAATACAAGGTTGAGGGATCATCATCAGCATTCAGACTTTATAAAGAATGCAATAAGAAATGTAAGGGTGCAATTAGGACGGCTAAGATAGAACATGAAATACACATAGCGGAGGAGAGCAAAAAAAATCCCAAGAAATTCTTTAAGTATGTAAACAGTAAAAAAGGGAGGACAGACCATATTGGCCCCATAAAGAACGAGGAAGGACATCTGGTTACAAAGGATGGGGAGATGGCAAAGGTATTGAATTTATTCTTCTCCTCAGTCTTCAAGAGTGAATCGGGGGGCTTCAGTAACCAAAACTGCAGTGTTTATCCTCATGACACAACACAGGAAGCACCTCCATGGTTAACAGAGGACGGAATTAAAATTAGACTTGAGAAACTTAACATTAATAAATCACCGGGACCAGATGGCTTGCATCCGAGGGTACTTAGGGAACTCAGTCAGGTGATTGCCAGACCGTTGTTCCTAATTTTTACAGACAGTCTATTGACTGGAATGGTACCAGCTGATTGGAGAAAAGCCAATGTAGCACCAATATTTAAAAAGGGCCCAAAATACATCCCTGGGAATTACAGACCAGTTAGCCTAACATCAATAGTATGTAAAATCTTGGAGGGGATGATAAGGGACTATATACAAGATTTTAGTAATAAGAACGATATCATTATCAGTAATCAGCATGGATTCATGAAGAATCGTTCTTGCCAAACCAATCTATTATCCTTCTATGAGGAGGTGAGTTGCCATCTAGATGAAGGAAGTCCCGTAGATGTGGTGTATCTGGATTTTGCAAAAGCATTTGACACAGTTCCCCATAAACGTTTACTGTACAAAATAGGGTCCGTTGGCATGCACCATAGGGTGAGTACATGGATTAAAAACTGGCTACAAGGGCGTGTTCAGAGGGTGGTGATAAATGGGGAGTACTCAGAATGGTCAGGGGTGGGTAGTGGGGTCCCCCAGGGTTCTGTGCTGGGACCAATCCTATTTAATTTGTTCATAAACGACCTGGAGGATGGGATAAACAGTTCAATCTCTGTATTTGCAGACGATACTAAGCTAAGCAAGGCAATAACTTCTCTGCAGGATGTGGAAACCTTGCAAAAAGATCTGAACAAATTAACGGGGTGGGCGACTACATGGCAAATGAGGTTCAATGTAGAAAAATGTAAAATAATGCATTTGGGTGGCAAAAATATGAATGCAATCTATAGACTGGGGGGAGAACCTCTGGGGGAATCTAGGATGGAAAAGGACCTGGGGGTCCTAGTAGATGATAGGCTCAGCAATGGCATGCAATGCCAAGCTGCTGCTAATAAGGCAAACAGAATATTGGCATGTATTAAAAGGGGGATCAACTCCAGAGATAAAACAATAATTCTCCCGCTCTACAAGACTCTGGTCCGGCCGCACCTGGAGTATGCTGTCCAGTTCTGGGCACCAGTCCTCAGGAAGGATGTACTGGAAATGGAGCGAGTACAAAGAAGGGCAACAAAGCTAATAAAGGGTATGGAGGATCTTAGTTATGAGGAAAGGTTGCGAGCACTGAACTTATTCTCTCTGGAGAAGAGACGCTTGAGAGGGGACATGATTTCAATTTAAAAATACTGTACTGGTGACCCCACAATAGGGATAAAACTTTTTCGCAGAAGAGAGTTTAATAAGACTCGGGGCCACTCATTACAATTAGAAGAAAAGAGGTTTAACCTTAAACTACGTAGAGGGTTCTTTACTGTAAGAGCGGTAAGGATGTGGAATTCCCTTCCACAGGCGGTGGTCTCAGCGGGGAGCATTGATAGCTTCAAGAAACTATTAGATAATCACCTGAATGACCACAATATACAGGGATATATAATGTAATACTGACACATAATCACACACATAGGTTGGACTTGATGGACGTGTGTCTTTTTTCAACCTCACCTACTATGTAACTATATGTAATGACACCCTGACATTTAGGGGCCCCAGAACAATGACAACCTGAAACTTGGCTGCATGAACAATGACACCCTGACACTTGGGGGTCCAAGAACAATGACACCCTGACACTTGGGGTCCCAGAACAATGACACCCTGACAATTGGGGGCACAGTACAATGAAACACTGACACTTGGGGGTGCAGAACAATGACAACCTGACACTTGGGGTTCCTAGAACAATGACACCCTGACACTTGGGGGTCCCAGAACAATGACACCCTGACACTTGGGGGTCCCAGAACAATGACACCCTGACACTTGGGGGTCCCAGAACAATGACACTATAACACTTGGGTGCCCCAGAACAATGACACCCTTACACTTTGGAGCCCCAGATCAATGGCAACCTTATGCTTGGGGGCCCCAGAACAATGACAACCTGACACTTGGGGTTCCTAGAACAATGACACCCTGACACTTGGGGGTCCCAAAACAATGACACCCTGACACTTGGGGTTTGCAGAACAATGACACCCTGACACTTGAGGGTCCCAGAACAATGACACCCTGACACTTGAGGGTCCCAGAACAATGACACCCTAAGACTTGGGGCCCCAGAACAATGACACCCTGACACTTGGGGGCACAGAACAAAGACACCCTGACATTTGGGGGTGCAGAAAAATGACACCCTGACACTTTGGGGCCTCAGAACAATGACACCCTAACACTTTGGGGCCCCAGATCATGGGCAAACTTATGCTTGGGGGCCCCAGAACAATGACACCCTGACACTTGGGGGTCCCAGAACAATGACACCCTGACACTTGGGGGTCCCTGAACAATGACACCCTAACACTTGGGGGCCCCAGAACAATGTAACCCTGACAATTTGGGGGCACAAAACAATGACACCTTGACACTTGGGGTGCACAGAACAAGGACACCCTGACACTTGGAGGGTGCAGAAAAATGACACCCTGAAACTTAGGGGCCCCAGAACAATGACACCCTGACACTTGGGGGCCCCAGAACAATGACACCCTGACACTTGGGGGCCCAGAACAATGACATCCTGACACTTGGGGGGTGCAGAACAATGACACCCTGACACTTGGGGATCCCAGAACAATGACACCCTGACACTTGGGGGTCCCAAAACAATGACATCCTGACACTTGGGGGGTGCAGAACAATGACACCCTGACACTTGGGGATCCCAGAACAATGACACCCTGACACTTGAGGGTCCCAGAACAATGACACCCTGACACTTGAGGGTCCCAGAACAATGACACCCTGACACTTGAGGGTACCAGAACAATGACACCCTAAGACTTGGGGCCCCAGAACAATGACACCCTGACACTTGGGGGCACAGAACAATGACACCCTGACACTTGGGGGCACAGAACAAAGACACCCTGACATTTGGGGGTGCAGAAAAATGACACCCTGACACTTTGGGGCCTCAGAACAATGACACCCTGACACTTGAGGGCCCCAGAACAATGACACCCTGACACTTGGGGGGTGAAGAACAATGACACCCTGACACTTGGGGGGTGCAGAACAATGACACCCTGACACTTGGGGGGTGCAGAACAATGACACCCTGACACTTGGGGGCCCCAGAACAATGACACCCTGACACTTGGGGGCCCCAGAACAATGACACCCTGACACTTGGGGGCCCCAGAACAATGACATCCTGACACTTGGGGGGCGCAGAACAATGACACCCTGACACTTGGGGGCCCCAGAACAATGACATCCTGACACTTGGGGGGTGCAGAACAATGACACCCTGACACTTGGGGGCCCCAGAACAATGACACCCTGACACTTGGGGGCCCCAGAACAATGACATCCTGACACTTGGGGGGTGCAGAACAATGACATCCTGACACTTGGGGGGCGCAGAACAATGACACCCTGACACTTGGGGGGTGCAGAACAATGACATCCTGACACTTGGGGGGCGCAGAACAATGATACCCTGACACTTGGGGGCCCCAGAACAATGACATCCTGACACTTGGGGGTCCCAGAACAATGACACTATAACACTTGGGGGCCCCAGAACAATGACACCCTGACACTTGGGGGCCCCAGAACAATGACATCCTGACACTTGGGGGGCGCAGAACAATGACACCCTGACACTTGGGGGCCCCAGAACAATGACATCCTGACACTTGGGGGCCCCAGAACAATGACACCCTGACACTTGGGGGCCCCAGAACAATGACACCCTGACACTTGGGGGCCCCAGAACAATGACATCCTGACACTTGGGGGGCGCAGAACAATGACACCCTGACACTTGGGGGCCCCAGAACAATGACATCCTGACACTTGGGGGCCCCAGAACAATGACATCCTGACACTTGGGGGCCCCAGAACAATGACACCCTGACACTTGGGGGCCCCAGAACAATGACACCCTGACACTTGGGGGTCCCTGAACAATGACACCCTAAAACTTGGGGGCCCCAGAACAATGAAACCCTGACAATTGGGGGCCCCAGAACAATGACACCCTAACACTTTGGGGCCCCAGATAATTGACAAACTTACACTTGGGGGCCCCAAAACAATGACACCCTGACACTTGGGGGCCCAAGAACAATGACACCCTGACACTTGGGGGTCCCTAGAACAATGGCACCCTGACACTTGGGGGTCCCAGAACAATGACACCCTGATACTTGGGGGTCCCAGAACAATGGCACCCTGACACTTGGAGGCCCCATAACAATGACACCCTGACACTTGGGGGCACCAGAACAATGAAAACCTTAAACTTGGGGGCGCAGAACAATGACACCCTGACACTTGGAGACCCCAGAACAATGACACCCTAACACTTTGGGGCCCCAGATCATTGACAAACTTACACTTAGGGGCCCCAGAACAATGACAACCTGACACTTGAGGTCCCAGAACAATGAAACACTGACACTTGGGGGTCCCAGAACAATGACACCCTGACACTTCGGGGTCCCAGTACAATGACACCCTGACACTTGGAGGGTGCAGAAAAATAACACCCTGACACTTGGTGGCCCCAGAATAATGACACCCTGACACTTGGGGTCCCAGAACAATGAGATTCTGACACTTGGGGGTCCGAGAACAATGACACCCTGATACTTGGGGGCCCAAGAACAATGACACCCTGACACTTGGGGGTCCCAGAACAATGAGATTCTGACACTTGGGGGTCCGAGAACAATGACACCCTGACACTTGGGGGTCCCAGAACAATGACACCCTGATACTTGGGGGCCCAAGAACAATGACACCCTGACACTTGGGGGTCCCTGAACAATGACACCCTAAGACTTGGGGCCTCAGAACAATGGCACCCTGACACTTCGGGGTCCCAGAACAATGACACCCTGATACTTGGGGGTCCCAGAACAATGACACCCTGACACTTGGAGACCCCAGAACAATGACACCCTAACACTTTGGGGCCCCAGATCATTGACAAACTTACACTTGGGGGCCCCAGAACAATGACACCCTGACACTTGGGAGTCACAGAACAATAACAACCTTACACTTTGGGGCCCCAGAACAATGACAACCTTACACTTGGGGGTCCCCAGAACAATGACACCCTGATACTTTGGGGTCCCAGAACAATGACACCCTGATACTTGGGGGTCCCAGAACAATGACACCCTGACACTTAGGGGTCCCAGAATAATGACACCCTGACACTTGGGGTGCAGAAAAATGACACCCTGACACTTGGGGGCCCCAGAACAATGACACCCTGACACTTGGGGGTCCCAAAACAATGACACCCTGACACTTGGGGGCCTAAGAACAATGAAACCCTGACACTTGGGGGCCCAAGAACAATGACACCCTGACACTTGTAGGACACAGAACAATGACACCCTGACACTTGGAGGGTGCAGAAAAATGACACCCTAACACTTGGAGGTCCTAGAACAATGACACCCTGACACTTGGAGGGTGCAGAAAAATGACACCCTAACACTTGGAGGTCCTAGAACAATGACACCCTAACACTTGGTGGCGGAGAACAATGACAACCTTAAACTTGGGGGCGCAGAACAATGACACCCTGACACTTTGAGGCCCCAGAACAATGACACCCTAACACTTTGGGGCCCCAGAACAATGACACACTGACACTTGGTGGCACAGAACAATGGCACCCTGACACTTGGTGGCACAGAACAATGGCACCCTGATACTTGGGGGTCCCAGAACAATGACACCCTAATACTTGGGGGTCCCAGAACAATGACACCCTGATACTTGGGGGTCCCAGAACAATGACACCCTGATACTTAGGGGTCCCAGAATAATGATACCCTGACACTTGGGGGCCCCAGAACAATGACACCCTGACACTTGGGGTCCCAGAACAATGACACCCTGACACTTGGAGGTCCCAGAACAATGACACCCTGACACTTGGGGGTCCGAGAACAATGACACCCTGACACTTGGGGGTCCAAGAACAATGACACCCTGACACTTGGGGGTCCGAGAACAATGACACCCTGACACTTGGGGTCCCAGAACAATGACACCCTGACACTTGGGGGTCCAAGAACAATGACACCCTGACACTTGGGGGTCCGAGAACAATGACACCCTGACACTTGGGGGTCCAAGAACAATGACACCCTGACACTTGGGGGTCCGAGAACAATGACACCCTGACACTTGGAGGTCCCAGAACAATGACACCCTAACACTTGGTGGTGAAGAACAATGACAACCTTAAACTTGGGGGCGCAGAACAATGACACCCTGACACTTGGGGGCGCAGAACAATGACACCCTAACACTTGGGGGCCCCAGAACAATGACAACCTGACACTTGGGGTTCCTAGAACAATGACACCCTGACACTTGGGGGCCCAAGAACAATGACACCCTGTCACTTGGGGGTCCCAGAACAATGAAACAATGACACTTGGGGGGTGCAGAACAATGACACACTGACACTTGGCGGGTGCAGAACAATGACACCCTAACACTTGGGGGCCCCAGAACAATGGCACCCTGACACTTGGGGGCCCCAGAACAATGACACCCTGACACTTGGGAGTCCCAGAACAATGACACCCTGACACTTGGGGGGCACAGAACAATGACACCCTGACACTTGGAGGCCCCATAACAATGACACCCTGACACTTGGGGGCCCCAGAACAATGACACCTTGACACTTGGGGGGCACAGAATAACGACACCCTGACACTTTGGGGCCGCAGAACAATGACAACCTGACACTTGGGGGCCCCAAAACAATGACACCCTGACACTTGAAGCCCGCTGGATTATGGACCTTGCTTCCACCTCACCCCCCGGGCTAAATGATCATCTGAGTTATAGACCCTTTCTAGAGGGCTTCTCTTCCGGGGTATGTGAAAAAGATTTATAAGTTCTCCAACTTTGAATCCTTATTTTATCCTGTTTTTCCCCCTTTCTGCTTGATGACTTACACTAACGGTGGTGTTTGATGCCCTATGTGTGGCCGATTGTTCGATTATTTATTGTTAAATCATTTTCTCAACATGTATTCTCTGTTATGTCAGGCCACCCATTATTACATGTACATTTGTTCCCTCTTGTAGCCCTGTATATATAGACACACTGTCCTGTACTGAAGCTCCCTGTCGGTCCTTCTTTTGGCGAGTATTGTCGAATTACACTCTACTGGCCTCTCTTTGTCCCGCCCTGCGCACGGGGGCCTCCCAGGATTTACAATCCCTTTGGGGGGCCTTTTGTTGGCGCCCGGTTTACGCCGGTGGGAGATGGGCAGCGGTTTAGTTGCCCGCGAGCCCGGTCGCCTTTTTTGCGTCGGTGGGTGGTGGTTGCATGACCCCTCTCATGGCCTCACTCTGGGGGGTGCCATGCAGCGGCTGCTCAGGGTCCCCCTCCCCAGTGGCATCTGTAAGTACGCCATTTGTGGGTAGGTGGCGGTGATAACACACGGTGATTCTGGTGGGTTTAATGACTATTCCAGTTATTCCCGTGTCATTTTTATTTTTGTCCCCGCCCTTTCTTCAATTTATTTACCCTTAAAATCGCTCCATTACATTTATATGTAGCTGTCTGTGTAGTCCCCTAACCTCCGTTTCCCCCTCTGCTATGGCTGTGATACTGAGGCTGTGTATGTGCCTCTTACCACACTGGCGAGTGAGGAACGTGTATATGCTTCTGTTAGTAAGAAGTGACAGGAGGATGTCGTAATCTAGACGCTCCTCCGCCGTTGCCGTGGCTCCCATCTCCTCCTTCCTCCTGACGGAGCGGCGTCATGGTGTCACCATGGCTTCCATCTCTTCTTTCCCCCAGACGGAGCGGCGTCATGACGTGCGGAACCCGCCCGTCAATCAGCACCGCACCTGTCTCTTCCTCCTCTCACCCCATATTTAGTAGCCGGACGCCGAGTCAGTGACACTGTCCTGCTCAGCGGCGGCGGTCATGGATCGGATGAGCGGAGCTCCCTAGTGCACTGAGATACAGCCCTATAACCAACACGGTAATGTTGCCCCTTGTTTTTTCCGCCTCTTTGTAGCCGCAATCTGCTGTAGGCTCTTGGTGTTGCCTGTTTTTGATTGCGCTTTCTTGCAATGTATTGAACGTGATCCGCATGGTGGATATGTGGTTCTGCGTCCACGCCGTGGCAGTTATTATTACATGGTTTTTTCTTTGGTAGATGGACACCAGCCTATTGGGTTTTTTTGTTTTAGACACCCCCCTCTTTGGTTCTTTGTTAATTCGGATTCCTCTGGGACAGTTTTGCCCCTGTCGAGCCTGCTCTTCTGGGGTCACACAGGGGGACCAGTGTGGATAAGGCGGGGCCAGACACACGCCCGACTCCTCCTTGGATCATCGTGGCGTTTTGTACGTACTCGCCTCCGGGACTTTGACAGTGAGCTTTCTTGACTGAATGCATATGATCTCTAATTATTTTAATTTATATTTCATTATGTAGTGTAATTCCTCCTACAAGTTGCCCCTGATGAAGGGACTCTATAGGTAGTCCTGAAACGCGTAGGCCCTGGCGGAAGACTACACGAATATACATTCGAAATCTACATCAGTATATTCATTTCTTTATTATTCCATTGTCTATTTAGTGAATTGTATCAGATTTTTTTCTATTTGTATTTTTGTATATTTGTATTAATAAAATTGTTTTTTACTACTTTGTTGCCTTTAAAGTCCCACCTATTTTTTGAGGGGTTACTTTTTCTCCCCATAACAATGACACCCTGACACTTTGGGGCCCCAGAGCAATGACACCCTGACACTTTGCGGGCACAAAACAATGACAACGTGACACTTGGGGTCCCAGAACAATGACACCCTGACATTTTGGGGCACAGAACAATGACACCCTGACATTTTGGGGTCCCAGAACAATGACACCCTGACACTTGGGGGTCCCAGAACAATGACACCCTGACACTTGGGGGTCCCAGAACAATGACACCCTGACATTTTGGGGTCCCAGAACAATGACACCCTGACACTTGGGGGTCCCAGAACAATGACACCCTGACACTTGGGGGTCCCAGAACAATGACACCCTGACATTTTGGGGCACAGAACAATGACACCCTGACATTTTGGGGTCCCAGAACAATGACACCCTGACACTTGGGGGTCCCAGAACAATGACACCCTGACACTTGGGGGTCCCAGAACAATGACACCCTGACATTTTGGGGTCCCAGAACAATGACACCCTGACACTTGGGGGTCCCAGAACAATGACACTTGGGGTCCATATTATAATGATGGAAATGATTTTCTTACTTTGAGGGTCTTTGCAGTATTCCGATATTCCTCCAGCTCTTTTTCATACAAAGTGTTCAGAATTTCCCCCTTGATTGCGCTGTTATTAATTTCTTCCAGCAAACTCAGTATTCTCTCCTCCGGCAACAGGGCCTGTACAAACATATGAGGAGGTTCATCATCTGATCTCCAACCTCCTCATCCACTAATATTATTATTATATATTTATATAGTGCTGACATATACCGCAGTGCTGTACAGAGATCACTGAGCCAATCACATCATTCTCTGCACCAGAGAAGCTTACACTCTAATGTCCCCTCCCCCACAGTCACAGTTTTCTATGCCTCCTATTAATAACAATTGTATTATTGTCCTCCACATTGAGGAGAGGTAGGTACTCCCCCTGTATAATGAGGAAAGATAGGTACTCATCCATGTAATGAGGAAAGGTAGGTACTCGTCCATGTAGTGAGGAAAGGTAGGTACTCCCCCTGGTAGTAAGGAAAAGTAGGTACTCCCCTTGTATAATAAAGAAAGGTAGGTACTCCGCCTGTAAAATGAGGAAAGATAGGTACTCCACCTGGTAATGAGGAAAGGTAGGTACTCCCTCTGCATAATGAGGAAAGGTAGGTACTGCCCCTGTATAATGAGGAAAGGTAGGTACTCCCCCTGGTAATGAGGAAAGGTAGGTACTCCCCTTGTATAATGAGGAGAGGTAGGTACTCCCCTTGTATAATGAGGAGAGGTAGGTACTCCCCCTGGTAACGAGGAGAGGTAGGTACTCCCCTGTATAATAAGGAAAGGTAGGTACTCGTCCATGTAATGAGGAAAGGTAGGTACCCCCCTGGTAATGAGGAAAGGTAGGTACTCTCCCTGGTAGTGAGGAAAGGTAGGTACTCCCCTGTATAATGAGGAAAGGTAGGTACTCCCCCTGCATAATGAGGAAAGGTAGGTACTCCCCCTGTATAATGAAGAAAGGTAGGTACTCCCCCTGGTAGTGAGGAAAAGTAGGTACTCCCCTTGTATAATGAGAAAAGGTAGGTACTCCTCCTGGTAATGAGGAAAGGTAGGTACTCCCCCTGGTAATGAGGAAAGGTAGGTACTCCCTGTTTAAAATGAGGAAAGGTAGGGACTCCCCCTGTATAATGAGGAGAGGTAGGTACTCTTCTTGTATAATGAGGAGAGGTAGGTACTACCCTTGTATAATGAGGAGAGGTAGGTACTCCCCCTGGTAATGAGGAGAGGTAGGTACTTCCCCTGTATAATGAGGAAAGGTAGGTACTCCCCCTGTATAATGAGGAAAGGTAGGTACTCATCCATGTAATGAGGAAAGGTAGGTACTCTCCCTGGTAGTGAGGAAAAGTAGGTACTCCCCTTGTATAATGAGGAAAGGTAGGTACTCCCCTGTATAATGAGGAAAGGTAGGTACTACCCCTGTATAATGAGGAAAAGTAGGTACTCCCCCTGGTAATGAGGAAAGGTAGGTACTCTCTCTTTATAATGAGGAAAGGTAGGTACTCCCACTGTATAATGAGGAAAGGTATGTACTCTTCTTGTATAATGAGGAGAGGTAGGTACTCCCCCTGGTAATGAAGAGAGGTAGGTACTTCCCCTGTATAATGAGGAAAGATAGGTACTCATCCATGTAATGAGGAAAGGTAGGTACTCCCCCTGGTAGTGAAGAAAAGTAGGTACTCCCCTTGTATAATGAGGAAAGGTAGGTACTACCCTGTATAATGAGGAAAGGTAGGTACTCACCCTGTATAATGAGGAAAGGTAGGTACTCACCTTGGTAATGAGGAAAGGTAGGTACTCCCCCTGGTAATGAGGAAAGGTAGGTACTCCCCCTGGTAGTGAGGAAAGGTAGGTACTCACCTTGGTGCTGTAGGCAGAGAAGAGACTCAGAAAGATCAGAAGACAGAACATTTTGTTGGTGGGTTTGAGGATTGCAGTCTGGGGAGAAGAGAACACAATGATGATGGGTGAGGACGGGTAATATAAACTCTCTATAGGTAATATAACTTACCATGGTGATCGATGTGACGGCACACACTATGCTGGGTACAGGTGTGAGGAGCCTTTTATATGAACTGAAATCTGGTCAGACCCTCCTCTCCCCTCCTCTCCCCTCCTCTCCCCACCCCCTTTATGTGTATTATATTCCTTGTGTGGACACACCCAGCTCTGTACTGATACCTCTATACAGGTGATCCACACTCCAATGACTTGTCTTCAAAGTCACATGACAAGTCGTTCCCCATGATTTCCAATGACAACCATTCATATTAGTACAACTTCAAGTCGTGCCGACTTCAAAGTAGTCCCTGCACTACTTCGGTCCACATTTGATGCGAGTTATACAGGCATTCCCTAAAATCACGGCAATATTGTGTGACTTTAGAGTCACGATAGTGTGAAAGGGGCCTAACTAGCTTGCTAAAACATTCTTCTCACCACTGAGCCCAGCTCTATCTCCACGGGAAGGAACCTTTTATAGTGTGTGGTGAGACTATGAGCACTGAGCCATGATTGGACAAAGTCATAACTTTGCCCAATCAGAGCTCTCACAGTGCTCTTTGCCCTGACTGGACAAAGCCTTGCACCTCATCGCTGGTAAAACTGCTGGTCAGGTGAATTGCTTCAGCCAAGAAGAGCTGTTAAAAACACACTGTGCGGCACACAAGTGCATTGTGGGGCGCTCGGCGGGAGAACATGCAAACACCCGAAATGGCGATGTTTGGGGCTGAACTGATGCTTGGCCCAAACAGCTCATCTAAGCACCATGGTCTACAGAACAAGCAGGAGAATAAGAGAGCTTGGTTTGGGTCGATTGACTCCCAGTTGGCTTATGTTCCAGTGTTGGTGTCTTCTCTTTTACCGGCAGCCACATCTGGGTTTTACCTGGAGTGTGGTGGCTGCATCATATGACACATCACGGGTAGAGTTGGCACCTCATCACTTTAAACCTGAACACCTTGGAATTACACAGGTTCTGAGGCTAATTAAATGCAGATAAGGCACCAAGAGAGTTTAATTACCTCCTAAGGCTCTGTTTCCACTACCGCGACTTGTTTTGTGACTAGACACACGTCAAGTCGCATGACAAGTCAAAACCCATGTATTTCAATGGTCCTCGTTCTAATTAGTGCAACTCAAGTCACAGTGTCTCCAAAAAAGGTTCTTGCACTACTTTGTTCCGTCTTCGGTGTGACTTGTTCTCCATAGAAAAATATTAAGTCGCAATGCAGTCACATGTACATGTCTGACACCACGACTTTGTTGCGACTTCCACGGAAGTCTACGGAAGCACATGATCTCTGCTCCTCCCAAATATATCACTTCCTATATTGATGTACGTGAGTTTGGAAGACAGGAAGAGGAAATAACTAAGCAGGATAAGGAATTACATCACTCTGGCTAAATCGCAGAACATCAAAGTCGTTTTTAAAGTCGCATCAAATCGCAACATAAATCGTATTGTAAAGTTGCAGTGTAAATCGCGTGACTTTGGGGACCCAATAGTGGAAACATAGCCTTAATCAGCCACAGAACCTGTGTAATTAATATGTGATCGGGACTAAAGGGATGAGTTGACAACCATAATCAGGGGACTGCATCCACTATTTGAAATCAAGTGGGATGTTGTGTCAGTGCTTGAGCACGGAGTCCATGTTCCTCTAGAACTTTTGTGCCTGCAGCCCTCCTAAAAGGTACTGAAGCGTTCCTCTACAACTGTAAGACCTTTAAACCTCCGTAGCCCCCTGCAACTTCCACTAATCTACACAGCAGTCCCTTTTGCGCCTTGGCATCCCCATCTGCCATCCATTCTCTGCAGCACCACCTCTGTACCCGCAGTCTCCACTACATCCACAGTCTGAACCTGGGCTACACCCAATACCAGGGCAAAGCCTTCTAGAACCCAAGAAAAATGAAGCCAAAATGTGCAGTGTTGAGGCAGGCGAAGCTTTATATTTGCACCTAGAGTGTCCGGGATGGCACAGAGAACATAATTGGCCACCACTGTCCACCAGGCCTAGTCTTGACACTTTGTGGTCCATGGAAAACTGAATAGAAAAGGGAAAAAGATGTGACACGGTTCCACCAGTGTTGTTTAGCTATCAAGAGCTTTAGGAAGCCAGGTTTTCATTAACGTTATTGGAACCAATTTTGGTTTTATCTGTAAACTAGTTATAACTCATAAAAAGTGCAAATTGTATTCTTTTGTAAAGTCACTAGAATGAGGTCTGTGGTACAGATTCTGGTTCTGTCTATTTTTGTTATGTGACAGATCACTGTGCTGGTTCTGTTCCCCCAATGCCTATTATGACTAAATCTCAATCATGTAACTATGATAGACCACCCACATCCCATCCTGCAGATATACAAGCCTTCTCCGTCTCACTGATAGGGACTACAAGGATTACACCGGGACTACACAGTATGATGTCAGCCTAATGAGGATGTTTTTTGCTCGGGATGTATGATTTTGTCAAATGGGCTCAATACATCTTTATATGAGGATCTTGCTGTACCCAAAGGTCTACCGCCTGCTCCTGTTCTCCATTCCACAAGATAAATAAAACCAGTACTTACTGGGAATTAATGAATTGTTCTGCCTGCTCTTCCAATAAATGAATGCCGGAGATCCGGCACCTTAGGCGAGTTCTGAACAATCAGTGATCTTTACCTGAACAAACTAATAGTCACAGTACAGGCCGGCCTCACAGTACATCTCATCCTTATTGAACTGTTTATCTGCGTTTGTCAACATCAACGTCACGCCACACGCCGATGTTTGTCTTTAACCCGTAATGTGGCCTGTACATAACAGAATGCATCTAAAAACCCAAGAGAATATGGGGCATTACGTTAACAAAAGGTTATAAGCCATGTCACTTGGGGGCCCCAAACCATGACACCTGGACACTTGGGGGTCACAGAACAATGACACATGGACACTTGGGGGCCCCAGAACCATGGCACCCGGACACTTTGGGGTCACAGAACAATGACACCTGGACACTTGGGGGCCCCAGAACCATGACACCCGGACACTTGGGGGTCACAGAACAATGACACCTGGACACTTGGGGGCCCCAGAACCATGGCACCCGGACACTTGGGGGCCCCATAACAATGGCACTTGGGGGTCCCAGAACAATGGCACCCGGGGGTCCCAGAACAAAAAAAAGACAAAAAGACTTTTCAGAGGGTTCCCCGATCACCAATTTGGCTGTTGATTGTATGTGACTGGCTTTAGAAAATAACTACATGCAGTATCTGGAGTAGAGTTAAAAGATATTACTTTTTATTTATTTATTTATTTATTCATTCATTTATTCTGGAGTCCTTGTCCTTTAGAGCCAGTTCACACAGGGGGGGCTTCAAAGTCGCCCGACTCTGATACCGCCCCGTACTGCATGACTTGCAAAACTAGTCTGTGTATAGAAGTCAATGCAAGCCGCTCTGAAGTTGCCCCAAAGTAGTACAGGAACCTTTGAGTTGAGTTTGACTTGAGTCGCTCCTATTAGAACGGTTCCATTGTAGAGAATGGAGCGCGACTTGTCAGGCCGCTAAGTCACCTGACAGGTCACCCCTGTGTGAACAATGGCTTTCTTCTTGTCACTCTTCCATAAAGGGCAGATTTGTGGAGAGCACAACTAATAGTTGTCCTGTGGACAGATTCTCCCACCTGAGCTGTGGATCTCTGCAGCTCCTCCAGAGTTACCATGCCTCTTGGCTGCTTCTCTGATGAATGCTCTCCTTGCCCGGCCGGTCAGTTTAGGTGGACGGCCATGTCTTCGTGAGATGTTCAAAGCTTGGGATATTCCTTTATAACCTAACCCTGCTTTATACTTCTCCACAACTATATCCCTGACCTGTCTGGTGTGTTCCTTGGCCTTCATGATGCTGTTTGTTCACTAGGAATGAACTTCGTGTTCGAATCGAACGCATGTTCGGCTCAAACATCGTGTGTTCGATCGTTCACCGAATTACAAACAATATGGGCCATTCCCACCAAATTCGAGTGGCACGTCACGGCCCATAATTCACTGCGGCATCGCAGTGCATTGCTGGCTGATGATTGGCCAAGCATGCACTATGACCCGCATGCTTGGCCAATCACAGCGCCGTCTGTACAGAGAGACATAATTGGCCAAATCCAGGTTGGCTTTGGACAATTATGGCTCAGGGGGTTTAGTACACGCCCCACACTATATAAGGCCGCCTGCATGGTGGCCCTGTGTAGTGTGTTCCGGCATTGAGAGAGAGAGCTAGACAGAGAGACAGTGTCATTTGATTTAAGTTAGATAGAGTAGGCAGGCGAGTCAGTTAGCTGCACTTACAGTGTATTGTGTATATATATATATATATATATATATATATATATATATATATATACACTGTATTCAATTTAGCTAGATCCGTTCCTGTTATTCTCTTCCTACTACTGACAGGCAGGCAGGTGTTTTTACAGTATTTAAAGCTACCTGAAGAAAATTGCTGGTGTTCTTCTGATCCTATTAGTCCTAATAGCTAGAGTAGTTACAGTTAGTGTAGTGCGTCCTCTGCACAGTGTTCACCTAAAGCTACCTGAAGAAAATTATGGTATTCTTCTGATCCTATTAGTACAGTACGGCAGGCAGCTGCAGTATTTACAAGTTAGTTTAGTGCATCCTCTGCACAATGTGCACCTAAAGCTACCTAAAGAAAATTAGTGGTGTTCTTTTGATCCTATATTAATACCACAGGCAGGCAGCTACAGTATTTACAGTTAGTGTACTGCGTCCTCTGCACAGTGTGCACCTAAAGCTACCTGAAGACAATTGCTGGTGTTCTCATACTAATAATACTACAGGCAGGCAGTTGATTCTGCTATCTGCAGTATCAGTATATTTATATACATCCCAGCTTTGTGCAGCTACATCTCACTGCAGGCCATTAGTATGTCTGGAAGGCCAACAAGGAGAGGCAGACAGTCACAAGCCAATAAAAGAGGGCAAGCAGGCTCTGTGTCTAGAGGCAACAGTGCTGGTCGTGGGGACGGTGCATCCTCATCAGCACGTGGCCGTTGGACACGCTTGTCCTTTTTTTCAGCAGCTGGCCGTGTTGAACCACAACATACCATAGACTTGGTAGAGTGGATGACCAAGCCGTCCTCATCCTCCTCATCCTCTCTCACCCAGGCTCAGGGTACTTTGTCTGGCAAAGCAGCTGCCAACCCGGCCTCTTCCCTCGACTCAATGGCATGAGCCACTCCTTCCCTAGCCCCATCATGTCCTCCTGAGGAGTCCCCCAAACTGTTTGACCACAGTGTTGGGTACATGCTCCAGGAGGATGCCCAGCTTTTTGAAGGCTCCGATGATGGTACCCAGCTAGAGGAAGGCAGTAACGTGAGCCCAGAGAGAGGGGGTGCCCAAGAAGGACAGCAATCCGGCAGTCATGTTCCCCCAGCTGCAGCATACTGCCAGCTTTGCTCCAGTGATGAGGGAGGGGATGATGAGGTCACTGACTCCACGTAGGTGCCTGATAGGAGAGAGGAGGAAGAGGAGGCACATCACCAACGAGGCAGGATGCCCTCCAGTTCCAGCTTAAGGGAAGCACACCGACTGCATCACACCGCAGAGCTCCGCATGTGCAGGGCGCTGCTGTCTCTGTGTGTTATTCCAAAAGTTCTTTGGTGTGTGCCTTTTTTGAGTTGAGTGCATCAGATCCCACCGCTGCTATTTGCAACATATGTCTCAAGCATATCTCGCGTGGCCAAAACATCTCCCGCTTGGGCACCACATGCTTGACCAGACATATGTTGACCTGCCATGCAGTTTGTTGACAAGCGTACCTAAAAGACCCACACCAAAGAACAAAGAGGACCTCTCCTTGCTCCTCATCAGTTGGGATCTCCAACCCCACTATACCTTCAGTCCTCTCTGAGACCTGCACTGAGAGGAATGAAGGTGTAGAATTAGGTGTGTCACAGCCAAGTACTTGGGGGCAATCTGCTTTCGGTACACCGACGTCAGATTGTACCAGGCAAATTTCCCTGCCCCAGCTGCTGCACCACCAAAAGAAGTTTGCTCCCAGCCATCCACATGCCCAGCGGTTGAATGCTAGCTTGACTAAATTGCTAGCACTTCAACTGCTGCCTTTTCAGTTGGTAGACTCTGACCCCTTCCGTGACTTTGTGGAATGTGCGGTTCCTCAGTGGCAGGTTCCCAAACACCACTTTTTCTCACAGAAGGCGATTCCGGCTCTCTACCGGCATGTGAAAGGAAATGTCTTGGCCTCGCTGGACAGGGCGGTCAGCGGTAAGGTGCATATTACTGCTGACTTATGGTCCATGTTACTTATCTTTCACCGCGCACTGGGTAACTCTTCTGGCAGCTGGGAAGGATGCAGAACAAGGTGCAGTAGTGTTGGAGGTTGTTCCGCCACCACGCCTCCAAAATACTACTAGTGGGGATTCTGCCACATTTCTCTCCTCCACCCTCTCCTCTTCTTCTTCCTCCATGGCCTCTTCCTGTGCTGATTTGTCTTCAGAACCAGCGGTGCTCCATAAGCGTTCAAGGGGCTACGCAAGCACGCAGGCCAAAAGATGCCATGCGGTGTTTGAGCTGGTGTGCTTGGGGGACAGTAGCCACACTGGGGCAGATATTCTGTCAGCTCTGCAGGGGCAGGTTCAGAGGTGGTTGACGCCACGCCAACTTAAGGCAGGAATGGTGGTTTGCGACAATGGCACCAACCTCCTCTCCGCCCTCCAACAGGGACAACTGACCCATGTGCCCTGTATGATTCTCTCCCCTTTGACCAATTTCTTCCTCCCATTTTTTTATATACATCGGGACTTCCAACTCCCTTCCCTCTACTAATATTTTATATATCTGTGAAATGCCACCCTTTACTGTGTTTGTGTCATATAACCTCTCTAATGGTGTCAAATCCTCCCCTTCTCAGTGGGTGTGGCAACTTCATTATAAAAATGTTTAAGCTGGAAATACCGCCATTCATTCATAACTAACCAATCTTTTTTCATTTTTATATCATGCAGTGAACCCATTTTCCCTTTGTGTGTTATGTGTCGAAGTTTCAAGTTCTCTTTTTTAATCCAATTTCCTGCAATCGAACTCTTCCCTGGCGTGAAATAATTATTCTCTTTTAGTGACATTAGTGGTGAATTATATTCCCATTTATTTTGTTTGTGCAACTCATCCCATATCCTCATAACATTTTTAGTTAACCTTAGTGTATTAGCCCCGAGTGTCCTGTATTGTGGAGGTGTCCATATATTTTTCCCTAGATTTGTATCCGCCATAGTATTTTTTATTTTAACCCATCTTTTCTCACTCCTTCCTTTAGTCCATTCTACCAGACGAGTCAAGACCACAGCTTCATAATACTTTTTGAAATCTGGTACACTTAATCCCCCTTTGTCTTTCCCTCTCTGTAGAATTGACAGGGAGATCCTTGTTTTTTTACTCTGCCAGATCAGTTTTGATACTAAACTTTTGAGCACCCTAAAATATCCTGGAGGTACATAGATAGGTAACATCTGGAATTTATATAATATTTTGGGTAAAATGATCATTTTTAATGCATTGATCTGGCCAATCCAGGACAGGGGTAGTAATGCTATTCTCTTTACCTCTACTTTTACTTCATCTAATAAGGATATATAGTTGGCCTGGTAGATTTTCCCCAATGATGCTGTAAGTTTTATCCCCAAGTATTTTACTCCCATCTTCCTCCAGGGAAACTTAAATTCCTGTTGGAGGCTATATTGTTCTTTTGAGTTTATATTTATATTTAGAATCTCTCATTTATTTGGGTTGATCTTGAAATTCGATAGCTCTCCATACTCCTTTAGAACCTTTAAAAAATTTGGTAATGAGATTCGAGGTTTGGAGATGTAGAACAGTACATCGTCTGCAAATGAAGCCAACTTATGCGTCTCCTCTCCTATCTCCACACCCCCTATATTAACATCTCCCCTTACTGTCGACAAGAGTGGTTCCAGCGCCAACACGAACAATAGCGGAGACAGGGGGCAACCCTGTCTCGTACCACTGTACATCCTAAAGAGGGCCGACAAAATTCTGTTTATGCTTATGGACGCCACAGGGCTCTTATACAGCACCTGTATCCACTCTCTCATCCTTGGGCCTATCCCCATACCCTCCAGCACTCCTATCATGAACCTCCAGTCTACTCGGTCAAACGCTTTTTCAGCGTCAATCGATAAGAGTAGACTGGGGGTTCTCCCCTCTTTTATTTTCTGAAGTAGCAGTAGGGTTCTAACCCCGTTGTCCTTACCCTCCCTTCCTGGGACAAAGCCCACCTGATCAGGATGGACCAATTCTGACATCAGATCTCTCATCCTTAAAGCCAACACCTTTGCAAAAACTTTTGTAACAGTATTCAACAACGATATCGGCCTATAGCTTGAACACAATGTGGAGTCTTTTCCTTCTTTCCAAATAGTAGTCATAGTGGTCATTGAGGCTTCCTTACTCAGACCAAACCTCTCTACTAACCCATTAAAGTAAGAACAAAGCCTTGGAGATAACATTTCCCTAAATTTTTTAAGGTACTCCATCGTGAAGCCATCCGGCCCTAGACTTTTCCCATTAGATTATTCTTTTAGAACCTATTTATCTCTACTGTAGTAATTGGCCTCTCCAATATTAGTGCAACTTCCTCTGATATTCTGGGGAGATTAGCATTTTGAACATAGCTTTTAATTTTTTATTTTTTCTGGGCCTCCTGTTGTCCTTGTTCCCCCCTGTCTAACAGAATATAGATGCTCATAAAAAATCTCGGAACACACCTGCAATATCTTTTGAATTATGGACTATTTCCCCTTTTTTATTTTGTATTTTCTCTACAAAATGTATTGATCTTTTTTTCCGCAATATCCTGGCTAAGGTTTTACTATTCTTATTCCCCCACAGATATCTATCTATTGCTACTCTGCTGAAGGTTTCCCTCATTTCCAGATCAAAAAGGTCCTTTAGCTCATCTCTTTTAAGTACTAGTTCATGTTGCAAAACCCTGTTATGTCTTTTATTATAGTTCTTCCTTTTTTTGACCCTGTTCTAATATAAATATTTCCTCAATAAGTTCCTCCCCTTTCTTACTCCTCTCCTTTTTCCTTGCTCCCATTGATATCAATATCCCTCTAATATAGGCTTTATGGGTCTCCCACAAGGAATTCTCTGCGATCTCCTCTGTCTCATTGATGGTGAAAAATTGTTCTAATTCCCTTTTCAAGATCTCTTCCCCTTGTTTATCTATGAGGCTCTTTATAAGTTTCCATGTATATGGTTGCCTCTGTACCTCCGGAATTCTAATTGTCATGGAAACGGGAGCATGATCTCATAATGAAGTTATCTCTATATTTGTAGACACCATTAGGTCCAGCATCCTATGTTTGGTTAACCAATAATCTATCCTCATGTACGTCCCATGCACAGGGGAGAAAAACGTGAAGTCTAATGTTTTTGCATGTTGTATCCTCCACACGTCCACCAACTAATATTGATGTAGGTGTTTTTTTTATTGCTTTTAATTGAGTGTTTCTTATACCCTGTGCATGGGACGTACTATCTAGACCCGGATCCATACAGAAATTCAAGTCACCTTCAATTATTACCCTTCCTTTTTGGAACTCCCCCAGTTTTCTCAGAGTTTCCCCCAAGAACTTTGTAGGGCTGTTATTTGGGCAATATGTGTTTACCAAAGTACACTCCATTCCCCATAATTTCCCTTTAAGAAACAGTAACCTTCCCTCCTGGACACAGTCTATCCACCAAGGAAAACCGGACCCCTCTATCTATCCAGATCGCTACCCCCTTTGATTTATTTGACATCGAGTCGCCATAGTACCACACTGGGTACCGTGGGGAGTACAGTTTCACTTTAGTTTCATGCGACAGGTGGGTCTCCTGAAGAAAGACCACACCTGCCCCATAGTGCTCAATTTCTTTAAAAATTCTATGCCTCTTAGCAGGTGTGTTTAACCCCCTAACATTATATGTCAAAAAATTTACAGTTGTCATATGGAATTATAGGGGGCCCCTACTTTCCTGAGGGAGAAAATTCTGTCCCATAATTGGGGTCAAACTTTACTTGGTCTAGACAGTAACTTCCCCCTCATCCCCAAATCTCTACCAACCCCCCCAACCACCCCTCCCACCCCCCCACCTCCAGCACACTCCCCCTCCCTCCTCCCCCTCCTCTCGGCCACAGTTCGGCCTTAATGCCACAGTCCAGAACCCCTTCTGATCCCATACTGTGGCTTTACTTTCTAGGGTGTGACTCCAACCACGGCCTCCCGTGTCCAAACCCCTCCCTCCCCCCTCCAGGGGGGGAAGGAGGGGCAGGAGTGGGCACACGGAAAAGGCATAAGACCCCTCTTGAACCTCAAGCCTCCCTTCTCCCTTAACTTTATTTACCTTTATAAAACCCTTTTCCCTCCTTCCCCCCACAACCCCTGGATTTCATTTAGTTCCTTATTTTATCTTTGGATTTATTTCACATATCTCCATTACGTTCTCTGCCACAACCCTTCTTCCCCTGTCGTTCTTCCCCTTTCTTGCCCTCTAGTAAAGTCTGGAGCTGGAATGTCTAATTTTTTACAAAATTCCCGAATCTCTTCCAAAAACTTTAATCATAAAGTCCTTCCTTCCTTCTGGACTATTAGCGATGCAGGGAACACCCAGCTATATTTGATATTGGTCCCTCTCAATTGTTCCAATAAGGGTTTTAGTTGTTGTCTCTGTGCCAAGGTTCCTGCAGACAAGTCAGTGAAAACTTGGAGGTCCGCTCCCCTGTATTGAATTGGGGACATTCCTCTTAGCTTACTCCATATTTTAGCTTTATCTTCATACTGATGGAATTTGACAATTACATCTCGAGGCACATCCTCCTTCAGACCTGGGGGTTTTCTCACCCTATGAACTCGATCGATCTTTAATTCATCTCCTTCCCCTCTACCTAGGACTGGGTTAAATATTGTTTTCATTATTTTCTCTAACTTTTCTCCGTTCTTTTCTGGTATTGCTCTAATCCTTAGATTTTGACGTCTGTTTTGATTTTTCTTGGTCTTCCAACTTATATAGGATGTCCCTATGGTCAGTTTGTAGTTTTCTTACTTGTATTTTTAATTCCGAAATTTCCTGAGCTTGTCTTTCAGATTTTTCCTCTACTTCTTCTACTCGCCTCAGCAGACAGCCCATATCTCACTTTTTATTGAATCTTCTAGTTTAGCAAACATTTCCACCATTTCCATTTTAGTTGGCATTTGTACTATATTCCTCTGTTCTTCCATACTGCTTAAATCTAGTTCCCTTTCCATTCCAATATCTCCTTGGTCCCCTTTTTGTTTTGCCGACTCTTTCTTTTTCTCTTTTGCCCCCTGCTGTTTTTTTTCCAATCCTGGGCTTTTAGGGTTCACCTCCTTTGTTGTTAAGTATTTCTGAATCGTGCTAGAGTTTAAACTCTCTTTTGGGGTCTTGGGTTCTGTCGCTTTCTGCATACGTCCTCTCATATTTCACTTTTATTACTTCCTTTCTCCCAGGTGATCTCCTCACGGGTGGACCTACCAGGCCATATATACCTCTATTCGACCCAACATACAGGAGTATATTGGCTTTACCACAAATTATTTGAGGGGACCCCTCTTTGGGCTCTTTGGGCTCAGTCCTTGTTCCCCTCCTCTTCCCCTCCTTACAACCTCCAAAGGGAATCACAACTATTAAGGGGTCATTTTTAATTAATCAGCTTTGATGACTCTAGAACCTATTAGGGAGTGAGTTCTTTATAGGTGAACTCCACCCGTAAGAGTTCCAAGAGAGTATGTCCCCAAGCTACGGGGCAGGGGCCTTAAAACATCAAATGGCCGCAGCGTGATACCCTCACTTTAGTATTATGACCACACAATGGGTGTGACCAGTGAGACAGAACATAGCATCCAGTCCTTATAGTGGCCTAGCAGCAATATGGAACAGCAAAGAATCAGAGTCTTGGATAGTAATCTAACTCAGTTCATAAGCTTGTGGAGACTTATGACAGCACTTTAGTACAGTTGATCACAGTATGGCTGAACAGAAGTTATGTCCAAAATTACTAAGCAGAACCTCCAGTCATTCCAATGATCTAGCAGCAGTATGGCAAAAAAAAAGAAAAAAAATTCAGGTTTTTGGATAATTATCTGGCACAGTCCATGGTCAGCAGAAACCATATGGCTACTCTTTAGCGCAACAGGTTGCAATATAACCAAGCAGAGGATAAGTCCAATATTAAAGGGCAAAAGCATTCAGTCATTATGATCTAGTAGGAATATAATGCAGCGACGCTTCAAAGCCTTAGGAAGCAATATAGCACAGTCAATAAGAATACAGGGGCCCTACAGCAGATCTCACTCACCCTGGGCACAAGGTTTATGGATATAGCCAGAGAGTCCAGAGACACCAGGCCGCAGTATAGCACGAGCACATGCAATTAAAAGTTCAAAAAAGCCGTTTTACCTGGTGATCTGTATTCATTCCTTTACCTTCCAGAAGCTGCCTTTAGTCCTCTGAGGGGTCCCTTTGCTCTTCTTTCAAGTGCTTCAGGCTTCCTTATATTGCTTCCAAGGCGTCCTTAGCTGCTTAATATTTCATCCCCCCGCTCTTGATGCTGACTTGACTGTCTGTTCATCTTTAGCCTGCCCTCAGGCTTGCTAGGGGGTTTCCAAAAGAATGGAGAAGGGGGGGGTGTCGGTTTCCAGCTGGTCTGGACAGGCTCCCAGCATGCTCCTCTGCTCTCCTCACCTGCGCCTTTTCCCCACCAGACCGCACCGGTCCTTCTCTTACGCTCTGTGGGTCTCAGGGGCTTTCATTCACCGGTCCTTGTGGTCTCTCACCCTGCTCAGCTCCGACCAGTTCAGCAGAGCCTCCTCCATGCACCCTCACAGGCGCCGCTGTCAGGCCCCTCCCCCAGCATGTGCGAGTCATGTCCGCATCACACCCCCTGTAATTACAATTTTTAATGCAATATTTTGCAAGGAGGGTTCGTTGCTGCACTCAACTAGAGTATCTGTGAGGAGTTGCAGTGTTGTGACACCAGTGCCTAAGGCCCAATTTTTCAGCCCCTTATAGTGTTGTGGCCACAACAACACCAATGGCCCAAATTTCTGCTGAGTATATAGGGCAGGACCCTACTTTCAAACATCCAACTTACAAATGACTCCTACTTGCAAACGGAAGGAGACAACAGGAAGTGAGATGAAATCTACCCCTAGGAAGGGAAATTCTCTCCTGTAAGAGTTAATATGGGAAAAACATTTCTCCTTTCCACTGATGCTTTATCACCAATTCTTGTTTCACTAAAAAAGCCCAAATTTTCAAAAAACATTTGTCATTGGGACAGAAAGTGAGGTGAAATCTTCTGAAGAGGAGCACAGACAGCAAAACAAATGTCACAGGGGTGATAACCCTTCCCTATGTTTTCCAAAAAGCTTAAAAAAGATTTTTTGGCTGGAGCTAAACACGTTAAAAATGTACCAGTTCAAAATTACAAACAGATTCTACTTAACAACAAACCTACAGTCCCTGTCTTGTTTGCACCGCCTGTATACTGCTGTTCAGAGTATATAGGGCCTGGGGGCCCCACGCCTTCCCTTTTTTTAATTTGGGTGCGGTGTTCCCCTTAATATACATACAAGACCCAAAGGGCCTGGTAATGGACTGGGGGGTACCCATGCCGTTTGTCTCACTGATTTTCATCCATATTGCCAGGATCCGACATTTCATTAAAGCTGCAAGCAGTTTTAAATTACTTTTTTTCCTTTAAAAATGACATTTGGTGCAGGGACTGTTCTAAGCACGGGAAACACGCATCACTTTACAGGCATACTATAGACACCCCCCAGGTATGATATTTAAAGGAATATTTCACTTTTTTTTTCTTTAAGCATCATTAAAATCACTGCTCCCGAAAAAATGACTGTTTTTAAAAGTTTTATTTGCATTGATACATGTCCCCTGGGGCAGGACCCGGGTCCCCAAACCCTTTTTAGGACAATACCATGCAAATTAGTCTTTAAAATAAGCACTTTTGATTTTGAACGTTCAAGTCCCATAGACGTCAATGGGGTTCTAACGTTCATGCGAATTTTCGGTCCGTTCGCAGGTTCTGGTGCAAACCAAACCGGGGGGTGTTCGGCTCATCCCTATTGTTCACTAAGGTTCTCTAACAAACCTCAGAGGGCTTCACAGAACAGCTGTATTTATACTGAGATTAAATGACACACAGGTGGACTCTATTTACTAATTAGGTGACTTCTGAAGGCAATTGGTTCCTCTAGATTTTAGTTAGGGGTATCAGAGTAAAGGAGGCTGAATAGAAATGTCCCCCCCACTTTTCATATATTTATTTGTATTATTTATCATTTTCCTTCCACTTCACAATTATTACCTCTGATGTATGCTGATGATGATGATGAGGATCAGATTAGGTACACCCAGAGGTGATCCTCATCATCATCATACATCAGAGGTAACCCTTTCCTGTCCAGAGTGTACCTACTAGCTAGGTCCACTTTTGCCTTCATTCTTGGTGGCATAGATACCAAAAGGTGTTGGAAACATTCCTCAGAGATTTTGCTCCATAGTGACATGATAACATCATGCAGTTGCTGCAAATTTGTCAGCTGCACATCCATGATGCAAATCTCCCATTCTACCACATCCCAAAGGTTTTCTATTGGATGAGATGTGGTAAGATGTGTGGAGGCCATTGGAGTCCAGTGACCTCATTGTCCAGTGGTGAGATGATTGGAGCTTTGTGACATGATGCATTATCCTGCTGGAAGGAGACATCAGAAGATGGGGACACTGTAGTCATAAAGGGATGGACATGGTCAGCAACAATACTCAGGTAGGCCGTGGTGTTAAAACCTCATCACCCACACCATTACACCTCCACCACCAGCCTGAACCGGTGATACCATCCCCCACACCATTACACCCCACCACCAACCTGAACTAGTGATACCCCATCCCCCACACCATTACACCCCCACCACCAGCCTGAACCGGTGATATCCCATCCCCCACACCATTACACCTCCACCACCAGCCTGAACCGGTGATACCCCATCCCCCACACCATTACACCCCCACCACCAGCCTGACCCGGTGATACCCCATCCCCCACACCATTACACCCCACCACCACCAGCCTGAACCGGTGATACAAGGCAGGATGGATCCATGTGCCAAATTCTGACCCCACCATCTGAATGTCGCAGCTGAAATCCAGACTCATCAGACCAGGCAACGTTTTCCAACCTTCTAGCCTCAGTTTCCTGTTCTTAGCTGATGGGAGTGGCGCCCGGTGTGCTCTTCTGCTGCTGTAGCCCATCAGCTTCAAGGTTGGATGTGTTGTGCATTCAGAGATGGTATTCTGCATACCTTGGTTGGTTATTTGAGTCACTGTTGCCTTTCTATCATCTGGAACCAGTCTGCCCATTCTCCTCTGACCTCAACAAGGCATTTTCCTCCACACAACTGCCGCTCACTGGATATTTTCTCTTTTTCCCACCATTCTCTGCAATCCTGAGAGATGGTTGTGTGTGAAACTCCCAGAAATACTCAGACCAGCCCGTCTGCCACCAACAACCATGCCACATGCAAAGTCACCGAGATCCCCTTTCTTCACCATTCTGATGTTCGGTTTGAGCTTCAGCAAGTCATCTTCACCACCTCTAGATACCTAAATGTTTTGAGTTGCTGCCATGTGATTGGCTGATTAGCTATATATATATATATATATATATATATATACAGTATATAGTACGTTCACACCAGTCACTGCCCTCAAGGAGCTTACAGTCTAAGGTCCCTAACTCATATTAATACATACATTGGGGCTAATTAACCTCCCAGCGTGTCTTTGCAGTATGGGAGGAAACCCACACAGGCACAGGGAGAACATGCAAACTCCAGGCAGGTAGTGCCCCCTGGTTGGGATTTGAAGTGATGACCCCGAGTGCTGCCAGGTAGAAGTGCTAACCACTTATCAACATTGGAAAAGACTAAGAAATTACAAAAAATGGACTTTGTAGGCACACACATAGGATAGAAAAATATTTGAATTTTTAATTGGATAAAGTTAAAAAAGGTAAAATGTAGAAAACATAAAAAGAACAGACATCATACTAATGATGACATAGAATACATGACCCCGGGGACTCCAATAACACCTCCAAATATTATAATCTAATCCAGTGGGATGAGAAATAAGATCCGGTATAACCAGTAGCGGCATCCAAGAGGAATAAAGTGCATGGAGTAGTTGAGTCGCAGTGTGAGGTCACAGGAGGATTTTCCGCTCTACATGTTTCGCACAATTGTGCTTCTTCAGGAGATTACAGATCTGATAAACATGGAAAAAACATCAAATAAGTTTTATATATATATATATATATATATATATATATATATATATATATATATATACACAGGGCTTTTTTTCAGCGGGAACCCGGGGGAACGCAGTTCCAGCACCTCCAGCACTGAATGTATGTAATAGCATGGGGTGTGGGGTGTGCTGGAGGGTCTACTGATTTTGGCTGCTGGGGATCTGATTTTGTGTGAGGGTCTATTATTGCTAATGGGGAATCTATTGTTGCTGGGGGGTCTTATGTTGCTGGAAGGGCTCTGCTGTTGAGAGAGGGGTCTATTTTTACTGGCTGCTGGGAGATCTGTTGTTGCTGCAGGGGGGTCTAATGTTGCCTGGGTGGATATTTTGTTACTGGGTGTGATATTTTGTTGTGGGTGGTTCACTGTTGCTGCAGGGAATCTATTGTTGCTGGGGGAGTCTATTGTTGTGTGGGGATCTATTGCTGGGATTCTATTCCTGGCTGCAGGGGATCTATTTTACTGCTTTTCTTTTTATCATTAACATGTTCCATACAAATGATTTAGCACCACAAAATGATACTTGGTTCTGTATTCTCTAAAAGGGACAGTACTGGTAGGTGGGTAGG
Organism: Aquarana catesbeiana; assembly: GCA_037953035.1. Lineage (NCBI taxonomy): Eukaryota > Metazoa > Chordata > Amphibia > Anura > Ranidae > Aquarana > Aquarana catesbeiana. Next base: position 95,213 of record JBBHAA010002661.1, read on the forward strand.
GGGTGGAGGAATCAGGGGACGGTGGTCAGAGGTGGGTAGGGGGCAGAGACAAGGGGTGACTCAGATGAGGGGAGTTCCTGCACCTATTCTCAGAGAAAAAAAGCCCTGTATATGTATATATATATATATATATATATGTGTATATATATATATATATATATATATATATATATATATATATATATATATATGTATCATACTATCCAGTACATAAAACAATATAAACAATGAAATGGTCATTTCAATGGAATCTAGCAGGATGGAGCCCAAGTCCGGTGACCACTGGGGGAGGGGGAAGTAACAATCCTCCCATGGGGACGCAGCCACACATTACACAAACTAATAAATGAATCACTTCAGCCCCGAACCCCGAAAGACCAGAGCACTTTTTTGCGATTCGGCTCTGCGTCACTTTAACTGACAATCGCGCGGTCATGTGCTGCGTGGCTCCCAAACAAAATTGACATCCCTCTTTCTTCCCCCACAAATAGAGCTTTCTTTTGGAGGTATTTGATCACCTCTGCGTTTTTTAATTTTTTGCGTTATAAACAAAAAAAGAGCGACAATTTTGAAAAAAAAAGCAATTTTTTTGCTTTTTTCTATAATAAATATACCCCAAAAAATATAAAAAAACATTTTTTTCCTCAGTTTAGGCTGATACGTATTCTTCTACATACTTTTGGTAAAAAAACGCAATAAGCGTTTATTGTTTGGTTTGGGCAAAAGTTATAGTGTCTACAAAATAGGGGATAGTTTTATGGCATTTTTAGTAATAATTTTTTTTTGGGGGGTGATCAGCGATTTTTATCATGACTGCGACATTATGGCGGACATATCGGACACTTTTGGCGCTATTTTGGGACCATTCACATTTATACAGCAATCAGTGCTATAAAAATGCATTGATTACTGTGTAAATGTGACTGGCAGTGAAGGGGTTAACCAGGAGGGGGCGTTGAAGGGGTAAGTGTGTCCTAGGGATGTGTTCTAACTGTGGGGGGGAGGGGCTACGTGTGACACGACACTGATCACCGCTCCCGATTACAGAGAACTGTGATCAGTGTCCTGTCACTAGGCAGAACGGGGGAAAAGATTGTTTACATCAGCATTTCCCCGTTCTTCCTCTCCGTGAGACGATCGCGGGTATCCCCCCAGACATAGAGTCCATGGGACCCGCGATCACACCCATGGAGCTCACAGTGCCCGCCCACAATGCCACGTCTTAAAGGGTGACGTACAGGTACATTAATATGCCTGTCCGTGCCATTCTGCCGATGTATATTGGTGTGAGCCGGTCGGCAAGCAGTTAAAAAGTTTTATGCATAACAAGTCAAATTTTGCAAGATATATTCCATAGAAATAGATATATAATATGAAGATTTTTAAGGTAATACATTGTAGGGGTCATGTATGAATAAATCACACAAAGAATCCCCAATATTGAAATAGTAAAATTCTGTAAAACAAAAAAAAGAAGAAAGGGAAAGAGAAAGATAACCAGTATGGTACCTAGAACTATGTATATACATTATGCATGCCAAAAAATTATATGGCCAGTAAATAGAGAATATTGGATATATAAGGTATAAAAAATATATAAGATAAAAAAAGCAGAGGGCTTACCAGTGACTAAAAAGGCCTATAGATAGCAATGGTTGATAACCATGAGAACCGGGACTTGTATTGTGTAAACGCACTTTAGATAGAGGCTCGTCTATCACCGCCGTCTAAGCTGGAAATTATCACTGTAAAATATATTAGTGTTAGGGTTACAGTATTTATATTTTTTTGGCATGCATAATTGTTGCTTTTTGCCCCCCCCCTCCCCCGGTGGTCACCGGACTTGGACTCCATCCTGCTAGATCCCATTGAAATGACCATTTCATTGTTTATATTGCTTTATGTACTGGTATATACTTATTTGATGCTTTTTACATGTTTATCAGATCTGTTATCTCCTGAAGAAGCACAATTGTGCGTGAAACATGTAGAGCGCAAAATCCTCCTGTGACCTCACACTGCGGCTCAACTACTCCATGCACTTTATTCCTCTTGGATGCCGCTACTGGTTATACCGGATCTTATTTCTCATCCCACTGGATTAGATTATAATATTTGGAGGTGTTATTGGAGTCCCCGGGGTCATGTATTCTATGTCATCATTAGTATGATGTCTGTTCTTTTTATGTTTTCTACATTTTACCTTTTTTTAACTTTATCCAATTAAAAATTCATATATTTTTTATCTTACGTGTGTGCCTACAAAGTCCATTTTTTGCAATTTCTTAGTCTTTTCCATTTAATATTGGGACGTTGGCATATTGTTATCAGTGTATCCACAGTGTCACCCTGTGAGGATACACGTTAAATTCCTTTTTTTTGACACTTATCAACATTACTCTCTATACTTTGCCTATCACTGCTAAAGCCCATTGTAATATGGCTACTGTGATCTCACCTTTTATTGTGAGGGGGGCTGGCTTATCCAAAAGCCCTTTTATTGGCCCTTCCAAGCCAGTTGACCTAAGCTCAAAGGCCAGGAAGTGCATTTTGATTATTATGGTAATGTCCAGCATTATTTTGCTGGGTCCGCGAACCTCAAACACGTAAGAATTTGCTGTAAACCTATGACTGTTGTATAACAGATGTAATTCACCCACTACTTAAATAACCCCAACCTCCTAACCTTAACCTTATTGATTGAGACCACACCATGGTTGGAGTAACAAAAGGCCGTAGCAGCCTACTTTATTTAAACAAATATATATTTCAAATTGACATAAACATATAAAACATCTGTTAATCAACCCATCAATCTACCTTGCGTTGGTCTTTGCAGGAACTTCATAACCATCTGTGGAAAAACAATATTGCAGTGCGGTACCTCTCCAAGTGTATTACTAGGCCTCAAGCCGACAGACTGGCTCAGAGACAACCACTGGCCGCAGTGCCCCATTATCACTTCCCAGCTAACCTCCGTTAGCTAGAAACCACCATCAGGACCCATACCAACGATAGTTCCCGAACTCTTCCTTCTGAAATATCTTCCTTCTCCTGCAAAGACCAACAGCCGCCACTGGAAGAAAAAAACCCAAAAACTGTGAATCCGGCAGCATCCTTAAAAAGTTCCAGGTCAAAATTGACAACCGGTCCTGACATCCCTAATATCCTTCCATTAAAAAGCTTCAAGAAGGTATACCAAACCTTAAAGTCCTCCTTGTGCGTTTTTAACAAGCACGCAAACCGTTTTGAAGACCGGATTCTGGCTGTACTTGACGCAAGCCTATGACTAAAAAAACCGCCCCATTGGCAGAATGCGACACGCAAAATACAGTTTACCCAATAATGATTGCAGTGCTCACAGCTGAACTTTGCGTAATCCAATTATCCCTTGCGATTTCCCCTTTTAAATACACTAGCTTATCTGCTGGCAACTGGCATTCCCTTGCCTCCGAGTCCAGGACAACTCCCAGGTACATGATGACCATGCTGGGTCCCGCCGTCTTCTCAGGTGCCAACGGAATGCCAAACCGTTCCGCTATGTGTTCCAACGTAGCCAGGAGCACCGCGTAAATTCCGGAAGAAGCTGGCCCTATGCCTAGTGAATCGTTTAGGTAATGAATGATCGAATTCACACCTGACACATCCCTTACCACCCATTCTACAAATGAGCAAATTGCTCAAACAGTGCACAGGATACAGAGCAACTCATCGGTAGGCATTGGTCAACGTAAAATGTGTTGTTCCCATGACACCCCAGCGACCGGCAACTATCCAGGTGAACCGGAAGTAGCCGAAAAGCTGATTCCACTTTCGCCTTAGCCATCAAAGCCCCTTTTCCATAATGACGCACCCAACCCACCGCCACGTCAAACGATATATACCTCACTGAGCATGCCTCCTGCTCTATTGCATCATTAACCGACCCCCTTTTGGAAAAGACATGTGGTGAATCCTTCTAAATTTGTTAGGATCCCTCTTTGGCAATAACCCCCAGCGGAAAAACTACCAAATCCGCAAACGGTGCAGATGGAAAGGGGCGCCCCAATGCAAGTTCCTTACTCAGTTTCTCCGAAACTACCCCTGGATGTCGCATGGCTAACTGCAAATTGCGAGACACCGGGGGAATAATCTCTAAAGTACAGGGGGTCCTAAAACCAACTGTGAAACCTGAATCCAACAACTAAGTCACTCTCCTATCTTGATACCTACCGATGAACAGCCACATCCTTTCAACCATCACTGGGGTCCACCCTCTTGTGTCCAGCTTCCCCCGAATGACCTTTTCCTTGCTTGAAACATCTGGACGATGGATGGGACCCTCCACACCCTAAACACTCATGTTTGTACCGGCACGTCCCTCCGAACTTGCAGGTCCCTGTATTGTACTGCCAACATACCCCATTTTTTGTTCCCGGTCAATTGTCCCTGGGCCGAAGGTCACCGCCCCCCTGAAAAAACTGGTTAGGAGCCTGCGCAGTCATCATCAGGCTCATCCACAGGCTAATGTCCTTGTGGTCCCATCTGAACACCAGCCGGATAGCTCTCCACTGATGAAACTGTTCACCATACCTCAGCCACGCTGTACCCCCATAACTCTATACTCCTCCCCATCGAAATCATGGTAACAAAAGAGCGCCGAACAGTATTCGGGGTTCTTTTCCCCAATTACACTTGCCATGATGGAAAACGCTTGTAGCCAGTTGGTAAATGTCCGCGGGATCAACCTGTACCTCCTTTTCTCTTCATTCTCCTTTTTTTGAATCATCCAGTTTTACCCAATCCAGGTTGAACTTCTCTAACGGCAGCAGGGAAAAATTATCCAAATACTTACCCTTCCAGCTTTTCCCGTACCTCCTGCTTCAGGTGTGCTCCCAACAGCCTTTCAAAGCAAACGTAGACCTCACATTTTGCAGCATCATCTAGTCTAACGACGTCCTGTCTGCCTGCAGCTACCCCCACCACCACCACCTTGGCCGTCTCCTATGGAAAACCCCACTTACTGGTGTCTCCGTGACGGGCAAAGTAGCCGGGGCTGGCGCTGCCGGAGCTACTGCTCCCCTCTTGTAGAACTGGCCTCCCCGGCTTCCCCTGCCTGTAGGGCCCAGGCTGACACCAGCCCAGCGGAGGCTCTTTCAGCATTCTCAAGCTTGTGCACTAAATCTTTTATCCCAGCTAGGAAACTCGGTAACCCCACAGCCCCCCCAACTGCCTCTGCTACCACCATCCTTTCCGTTGTACCACCCCTCAGGCCCTCTTGCCCTACACTAACAGACAATCCCTCAATAGATGGGTGTAAAGGAGACTTACTGGGCTGCACAGGCATTACCCCATCAGCCGACCGTCTGTTCTCCACCGCCATTGCACCTCTGGAAAGGGGGAATGCCTCCTCTTCCAACACCGACAGTTCTCCAGCAGACCTCAGACCCGATCCTTCCTCCTCCTCAGACAAAAGCCCGCCAGGCGTAACAGCCATGGCTGCAGATGGCCTGCCGACATCCGCCCACTCCTCCGCGCAGCGCACCAGCACACTGACATATGTACAGCCTTGCCAGGACCAGTGTGTGTGTGGCCTCAGTCCTGCCGGCCTCTGCTCGCCTGGATGCCTTCCCTGACTGTCCACCACTCCTCCTAAGGTCCCCTGCCGAGGTATTGGAAAGCCTGGGGACCAATGTTGCTTTGATCCTAGGTGTAGGCCTCGAGTCCTCTGATGTCATCCCGGGGTGGGGCCCGCGCTCTTGTGATCCCTCTGCCTAGTAGGCTGCACTGTAGCCCCAGAGCCCCTGGCATATTCGCCCAGTGACCTACTGTGTTGGAGGGGCTCCCCCCATCCCGAATTGCCGCCCACTTGGCCGATGGTTCCATCGGGGGCCTTTGCAGGTTACCCCCGATAGACGCTGTGAGTGAAGATCTGGCTAAAAAAATGCTCCGGCGGCCTGGACCTGCGTGCCCGTTTACTGTCCCTCCCCACTGTACTTGCCTCCGTCACTGGTTGCTGCATGGGCCCCAAAGTATCCTGCAGCCAGCGAGAACCCCACACCACTGCCTCCTCTGGGCCAAGAGCTCCTCCACATCTGCCATGTTAGCTGAACTTTCCCCCATGCTGTGATGACTCATAAAGGAGGGGCCTACCTTTCATCTCTTCCTTAACCCCTCCCCTCAGCACCCAACTACCACACTTCCTCTCCTGTTACATTGTAAAAAGGAAGGAGAAGTGCACCGCTAAAAAATGATATCTAAAATTAATATATATGATGTGCAATGTGAATATATCTCAAAGGTGTATAAGTTGGATTAATAGGTATATACAAAAAACATAATTATCAGAAAAAAATAACATAAATGTTGAGAGTTGAATCCCAAGAAGCATCCGTTAGGATGTGCATACATCTAACACAAAGTGATATACACAGATGAGTCCAATAAGGTGTATCTATGTTAAACACCCAAAAATAAAAAAATTTAAAAATGATAACGTTTAACACAAGTTGTTATGCACAAATGAGTCCATAAAATATCCGGTGAGGTGTATATATGTTAAACACCCAGAAGTGTAGAAAAATAATATTCAGGTGTTGATAGCAGATCCACCACCATAAGTAAAAGTGGGGGCTTACCAGAACAATTGGACACAGATGGGTGTACACCCATTGTGCCAATTAGACTTGTATAGCTGTAGATCTCTGGAGATGTAGTGAGGATAGCCAAGGTACTTGTAAAAAGTATGTATGATGAGGGCAAATCCAATCAAGTATCCACAGCATATAAGGAGAAAATATGAGAACACATAGTGTGATACTGTATAAAAAAAGCTATGAAGCGTATTTACTGAAGATAAAACACTCACATTTGTGAAGATAAAATACAGCGCTGAAAGTAGGTAAAATATGGCAGTGTGGTGGTGTCAGCAGACGGTCCCGACCCATTTCGTCCTACCGGACATCATCTGGGGTGCCACACCACTCTACACACTGCCCCTTATATATGGTAGGTGACCCCCTTATTGAAATGTGGCTCCAATCCGCAATAATGTTGGTAACATGCCACTTTCGGGTAGGGGAAAGATGGCGTCGGCCGCGTGAGTTGCACGCCTCTCTTTGATGGTTACAACGGAGCGCAAATGCGCGCTTCGCTATGACAACGGGTCACGCGCGCCTCCAGCCCATACGTTCACTGCCGTCAGTGTGGAACTGGGACCCGGCGTCGCTCTGAGTCGTGATGACGTCATGGCGCCGTGTGTCAGACCTCGTTCTGGCCAAATGGTGGAACGCAAAAGGGGGAAGTAGGGGCGTCCCGTGTCAGCAACACGCTGCAGATCTAATTGCAGAATAGGAACGACATAGAGGAAGAAAAATAGGATTTTTTTAAAAAGTCAAAAAAATGAAAAAAGTAAAACCATGGGGATGAGCATGAGTTTAGCTGATGGTAGTATGATCACCCAATATAAGTGTATATGACGGAAATAAAAAATGGGGAGGTTGAGGAGCCATAGTTTCACATGGGGATCTAAGGTTAGGGATTTATCACTCACTGACATCCAAAGACAGTATATTATTCAATTATTAGAGTTTGCAACAACACACAACTATTTTTGGTTTGATAACAAATTTTATTTACAGCATAAAGGCATAGCAATGGGGGCTAAGTTTGCCCCCAGTCTTGCAAATCCTTTTATGGCCAAGTGGGAGGAGGATGTTGTCTATTCTGAGCACAGACCCCAGTTGGTGTTCTGGGCCAGATATATAGACGACATCCTCCTCCTATGGGATGAGCCCCCAGAATCACTTGAAGAATTCTTCTCTATGTTTAACAGCATTGATAGGGGAATTTCTTTGAATCTCAAATATAGTCCAGTTAAGGTTCATTTTTTAGACTTGGACATAGAGATTAGCTCCCGCCAGTTCATTTTCAAGACTCATTTCAAATCAACCGATCGCAATGGTTTTATACCTACCGATAGTTGCCATCACAGGTCCTGGCTTAAATCAGTCCCCCGCAGCCAGTTTCTAAGGCTGAGGAGGAATTGTACCACTATTGAGGCATTCCAAATACAGGCTTTATCTTTGAAAGAAAAATTTACAGTTAAGGGGTATGATGCGGCCACCCTGGAAACAGAAATACAATACGCCACACAAATAGACAGGAGATCATTATTGACCCCTAAAAGCCATTCCCCAATGATACTCACAAACATTCCATGTTGACTTCCTTTTCATCTCAACTTAAAGACATTAAAACTATCATGGAACGTCATTGGGGGATATTGAAAAATTATCATCCAACATCTTACCTGAAAGGCCGAAAGTCATTTAAAGGGGGGCCCCCTCATTACAAGGTAGAATTGCTCCAAATATTATCGATCCCCCTAAACGTCATACTTTCTTTCATGATTTAGTAGGATATTTTCAATGCAAAAAATGCACTGTGTGTCACTATAACATTAGCGGCAGACATAAAACATTGGAGTTTAGGTCTAATGTAACTAGTAAAATATATCCGATCAAGATGTTCTGTACCTGTGCAACAAAAAATGTGGTCTACCTTATCACCTGCCCGTGTGGAAAGCACTACGTGGGTCGTACCACTAGGGCTTTTTCCACAGGGGTCGGTGAACATGTAGCTAAAATTCTAGGAGGAGACATTAAACGCACTGTCCCCAGACACTACCAACGGCATCACAACCGTGACCCCTCTGGATCCCAATTTCTCATTATAGACTGATACATCTCCCTCTGGCGAGGAGGGGCGTCAACTCGGGGTGTATCTCAATTAGAAACGTATTGGATATACGAATTCCAGTCCCATAAGCCACTGGGGCTTAATGTTGAGTGGGATATTAATGCTTTCATTAACCAATCATAGACCATTGTATTTCCCTTTACTGTTTAATTCCCTTTTATGCCATTGCAAAATAATCCCCTTTTTTCCCCTATTGAGAGATGTTAAATATCAGATTGAGTTATGTAGGAGTTATCACTTTAGTCCTATTGTGCTTAGATTGAGATAAATATTGGCCTATACACATTATGGATGTGCGATCTTAGATCCCCATGTGAAACTGTGGCTCCTCAACCTCCCCGTTTTTTATTTCCATCATATACACTTATATTTGGTGATCATACCACCATCAGATAAACTCATGCTCATCCCCATGGTTTTACTTTTTTAATTTTTTTGACTTTTTAAAAAAATCCTATTTTTCTTCCTCTGTGTCGTTCCTATTCTGCAATTAGATCTGGACGCCCCTAATTCCCCCTTTTGCGTTCCACCATTCGGCCAGAACGAGGTCTGACACACGGTACCATGACGTCATCACGACTCAGAGCGACGCCAGGTCCCAGTTCCACGCTGATGGCAGTGAACGTATGGGCTGGAGGCACGCGCAACCCATTGCCATAGCGACGCGCGCATTTGCGCTCCATTGTAACCATCAAAGAGAGGCGTGCAACTCACGCGGCCGACGCCATCTTCCCCCTACCCGGAAGTGGCGTGTTACCAACATTATTGCGGATTGGAGCCACATTTCAACAAGGGAGTCACCTACCATATATAAGGGGCAGTGTGTAGAGTGGTGTGGCACCCCAGATGATGTCCGGTAGGATGAAACGCATCAGGACCGTCTGCTGACACCACCACCTACTTTCAGGGCTGTATTTTATCTCACAAATGTAAGTGTTTTATCTTCAATAAATATGCCTCTTAGCTTTTTTATACAGTATCACGCTATGTGTTCTCATATTTTCTCCTTATATGCTGTGGATACTTGATTGGATTTGCCCTCATCATACATACTTTTTACAAGTACCTTGGCTATCCTCACTACATCTCCAGAGATCTACAGCTATACAAGCCTAATTGGCACAGTGGGTGAACACCCATCTGTGTCCAATTGTTCTGGTAAGCCCCCCACTTTTACTTATGGTGGTGGATCTGCTATCAACACCTGAATATTATTTATCTACACTTCTGGGTGTTTAAAATATATACACCTCACCGGATATTTTATGGACTCATTTGTGCATAACAACTTGTGTTAAATGTTATCATTTTTTTATTTTTTTATTTTTGGGTGTTTAACATAGATACACCTTATTGGACTCATCTGTGTATATCACTTTGTGTTAGATGTATGCACATCCTAACGGATGCTTCTTGGGATTCAACTCTCAACATTTATGTTATTTTTTTCTGATAATTATGTTTTTTGTATATACCTATTAATCCAACCTTTGAGATATATTCACATTGCACATCATATATATCAATTTTAGATATCATTTTTTAGTGCTGCACTTCTCCTTTCTTTTTACAATGTATTTTTCACAGGTTTAGATCACTTGTTTGTGCTAGCTGCTCACATCTCTTTCTGACAGCGCAATATTTATATATATATTTTCTCTCCTGTTACATTACCCTGTTTCCCCAGTCATGCCAGCCCTCCGCCCATGACATTTCATTTACATTGCTCCGGGCTTTTCTTGATGGCAACCAACCCAAACCTCATCCTTACTCATTGACAAAGGTTGTTTATTTTAAATTGGTCCCAATAACTTCCATATACAGTAAGTGTATATTTAAAGAATGTATATTAGTATGTACTTCTCGAAAGGAAAAAAAAAATCACATTAATTGATGAAGGTACCTCACCAAACTTGTCAATCAATCCGTTGATGTGAGATCTTGTGTGTCTCCATTCATGTGCAGCTTTCAGTTGAGTTCATTGCACCTCCAGCATCTCTACCTTGTCCATGTCCTCCACCTCTGGTTCAGAAGTTTCTGACCTGAGATCACGTTACATAGTAACATGTTAGTACAAACAACTACCATTAGTTCTGCACAACCCTTCAATCACAATCATACTTTCACATTCCAGCTGTCATTTTGAAAAGTAGGATTTGATTCTGATTGGTGCCTTTGAGGTGATGTCAATGGTTGCTAGAGAAGTGGATCTATGAGACCCATAGAGGACAAAGCACATATTTGGACCATTGCACGCACAGGAGTTAAAGGGAAACTCCACCCACAACTGGTTTCTTCCAATTGGGAAGCAGTAAAGAAAAACCTGTTCAGCTTCCCCGAGAATGAATTAATCCGTTGTGGGGTCTCAGTCAAGATAGTGTGCAGTTTGTACATTTTTCTTCTAAAATATTAAAAACAATATACTTAATGTTCCTAATGGACAGCAAACACAATCCAGGTAGTTATTTTGTTTCCTGAATGTTCTTCTTACATAAACTGAATGTGTCCTGTGTTGGGCTACACAGGTGATAAGTGCAAGAGGGTTAGTGTGAGGATTGCAGGTCAGCTTAGTATTAGGGTTACAAGAAGCAAAATGGAGGAAGAGGGGGCAGGCGGGACTTTGAAGGTAGCAAGGGATAGAATAAGCAATCAATTTAGAAAAATATATATTTTATTTAAACAATTCTTTATAATCGCAATAAACATTTACAAGAATCACATATTTTTTTTGACATGTACAACCACTTCTTACTCTACATGTTTCACTCAAAGGAGCTTCTTCAGGAGATTTTTGAAAGTGTGTCATGAAGTAATATATACTATAAGAAAAACAACAATTGTAAATGATTATGCTTGAAAATTGCTTTGAATAAAATCACATGGTATGTCAATAGGACATGCCTATGTAAATTTAATAGAAAAATATTCATACATTATACAAAATACATTTTATACAAAGTAATGATGAACTGAAGATGAATGCCTACCGGATGCTTGTGTTCAAGAAGTATTCATTATTGATTCCTAAACTGAAGCCAGGATTTACAAAATGAGAAGACCTTTGGTAACCAGAGAGGATAAAATATCAACATGTTGGATATGGTTGTCAGATATGGATACTCACCGAGGCCGAGATGCTGAGAGCGGTAACCTCTTGCGACTAAGCCACTCCACTCCTGGAGATGGTACAGGGGGTGAAGGGCACAAAGAGGCACGAGTCACCAGCAGGCAGGGCAGGTCTTGTGTGAAGGTCACCGGGAAGGAGAAAGCTGTGCAGGACTGGGAGATGCTGAAGCTCAGGGAGGTAGATGAGCAGCTAGTCCAACAACAGGCCGGGGGTCAAACACCAATGACTGGCAAGAGTCTCTTAGATGGGCAGAACAGTCTTGTGCTGGAGACTGATAGCAGGTCTGTAAACAGGCTGATGAATAAATGCTGAAGACTGATAGGAAATCTGTAAAACAGGCCGAGGGTCAAACACAGGTAACTGGAGACAAAGTCTGTTAGCAAGCCAGGGGTCAAGCACTGGAGACAAATAGCAGAGTCTGAGAGCAGGCCGAGGGTCAATCACTGGAGACAGGAAGCCAAAAGTTACAAAATGACAGTTTTAAGTGCAAATTTCAATATTTAGGCTACAAACAAGTACAATATGCAATTATCAAAGTGATTTAAGGTAGATATTAAGGCAAAAAACATATTTCTTATTTTATTTTAGATATAGTAAGTAACTCAGGGACAGGAATCAAGAGGGCAAGAAATTAGAATGGGTGGCACACACCAATGAAATTGACTCTCAAAATGACACTGACAACAGTGTGCAGCAGCACAGATGATGATGGCACCTCACCAACATGACACACAGTGGCATCACTAGGGGGGTGCAGGCTGCACCTGGGTGACACCCGCCAGAGGGGTGATGCACGGCACTGGGCGCCATGGCTCTCTCCTCTTCCTCCTTCCTCTGCACACTCCGGTATCTCTGCTGTGGCTCCTTAGCTCCCCTGCGATGTTCGGGGAGGGAGGAGGAGAAAGAATGGTGAGGCAGAGGCAGACAGCTCTTCAGTCCCATAGCCCAGTACCCCCGGAGCCCACAGGTCCTCCAGGAACCGGCACTGCCTATTATTGTCAGTGACAGGCAGGCAAGGAGAGGCGCTGGCTGCCTATCACAATTACACTCCTCAGAGCCGACAGAGCCTAGATGGAGGGACGTTTGTGTGGACAGAGCCACGCTGATCTGGGGTCTGTAAATGTAGGGAGGGGAGATATACGCCGGGGGTTATATTAGGGGGATTACACAGGGCAGGTTACATTAGGGGGATTACACGGGGGAGGGTTACATTAGGGGAATTTCACGGGGGGTTATATTAGGGGGTTACAAAGAAGTGCATTCAGCACCAGGGTGGCTCCCGGTGATCGCATGGTGGCTGCTCTGGGGGTATAATACAACTGCCAGGAGCACCCCAGGACCTAAGCCTCCAGGGAACCAGGGGGAACCCTGTGAGGTTCGCTGTTGGTCCTGCCATCAACTGGGTCATCTGGCAGCCCAGTGCTCAAGTTGGGAAGAATCAATGGAGTGCGACATGGGTCGCCGTCGCTCCATGTATGCCCATGCATTATGTGCTGCAACCAGCCTGAATCCACATGAGTGTGTGGTGCGGGTCAATGGACAGAAGGTGGTAGCGCTCCTTGACTCTGGGAGTGTCATCACCCTGCTCCGATTGGACGGGTTGACAAGAAAGCTGGTACCAAGGGAACAGGTCCGGGTCATCTGTGTTCATGGTGATGGTAAAAACTATCCGGTGGCCTGTGTGACCCTGTGTACACCATACTTGCAACTGTCATGAATTTCCCGGGACATTCCTGGGATTTAGCCCCCTTTCCCGGATTTAGCCATTCCCGGGAAATGTCCCGGGAAATTCTTATTTTACCAATTTTTTTTCCGCCGCCGCCGCCCGCCACTAGAGGTCTGTGGCCGATGGAGACAATGTCTCCACTGGCTGCCATTTTCCCGGAGGTCAAATTACTATTTAGTAATGGCCGGGTGACTGCCAGTAAAATTTGAGCTATGGCACCACCCACCTCCCGCCCCGCTGCCGTCTGTCTGTGACCTGATGTGGGAAGGGGCGGAGGTGGGCGGCACCGCAGCTCAATTGCTATTGGCAGTCACCCGGCTATTTTGTCCCATTCTGCACTGCTGGGAATGCCTGATCTGTAAGGAAAGGGGGGCTCCATTGGGGGATGCCTGGTGTAAAGACAGGACTCTGCTGGCAATGCCTGATGTAAGGGGGGACTCTGCTGGCAATGCCTGATGTAAGGGGGGACTCTGCTGCAATGCCTGATGTAAGGGAGGACTCCGCTGCAATGCCTGATGTAAGGGAGGACTCCGCTGCAATGCCTGATGTAAGGGAGGACTCCGCTGCAATGCCTGATGTAAGGGGGGACTCCGCCTACATGCAAAAAAGTGTCCCGAATTTTTTTCTTGCAATGTTGGCAACTATGGTACACCAGCAGGAACAGCTACACTAAAAGTTGGGGTGGTCCCGGGATTACCTCATGACTTACTAATTGGGCGAGACTGCTCCATGTTTTGGGACTTGTATGAGCAAAAGCTCAAAGGTTTGGGGTTTTCCCCCAAAAAGCAAGAACCCACAGAGGTGCTAAATAATATTGTGTTGCAGGAGGTTGTTACTAAGGATCAGTACCAGGTTGCTGAACCTGCAGGAAGTGAGCCCGGTCCTCTGGAGGTGTTTGCGGGATTGGAAGCGGAAAGTACCTCCTCTGATCCAGATATGTCAGATCTCGGGGGCTCCCGGGAAGATTTCCTTAGTGCTCAGATGAGGGACCCCACTTTGATCCCAGCCAGGGAACAGGCCCCAGTCTTAAATGGTGAACCAAAGTGAGGGAAAGAAAGCGGTGCCTTCTAAGCGTAGTATATTAAAAATTTAATGGATTCAATGTAAAAAAATAGCGAATACACTCACAAACAGATGAGAGAGACAGGCATGCTTCCAATTCAGGTGTTCACGGATCCTTTCCCCTGGATACTGAAGGCATTGGACTCCACCACTGTATTTGCTACCAAGGACGGCTTCTCGGTACACACCGGTCCCAGCCCTGCATCCCCTGGATAAGTGCGGATGACACCCATTATACATGGCTGTCTCTCTCATCTGTTTGTGAGTGTATTCGCTATTTTTTTACATTGAATCCATTAAATTTTTAATATACTATGCTTAGAAGGCGCAGCTTTCTTTCCCTCACTTTGTTTCAGACCAACTTCTATCTGCAAGCAGGCAGCCTTCCTTCCTACTAGTTTTTACTGCTTTTATGGACATTGCCAAATGGACTTTATTTAAATCATTTATGTGCTGGTTTTCAGCTGAATCCTCACCCAGAGTGCGCTCAATCCACCTCACTTTGTTTGCATTAAACTTTGATCCACAGCCCCCTGGGGTGGATGTACAGTTCCCCCATTTTGCTGTGATTCATGACTTGTTGTACCAAGTAACTAATATCGATAAAGAAGTGTTGGAACAACTGGTGGTACCCAAACCTTTTAGGTCTAGGGTGTTATATTTGGCTCATAGTCATGTACTTGGGGGTCACCTTGGAGGGGCTAAAACTCAGGAATGGGTTTTACAGCATTTTTTTTTGGCTCGGTGTATATCAGGAAATTAAGGACTACTGTGAGTTCTGCCCTACCTGTCAAAGAACCGCTCCAACACCCCATTTTCGCAGTCTGCTGGTACAGCTTCCAATTATCAAGGTTCCCTTTGATCGTATAGCCATGGCCTTGGTGGGCCCCTTACCCAAGTCAGCTAGGAGACACCAATACATTTTAGTTGTCCTTGACTATGCCACCAGGTATCCGGAAGTGGTCCCTTTAAGAAATTGCTCATCCAAGGTCATCGCAAGGGAGTTATTTCAGATTTTCATGAGAACAGGGCTCCTTCCCGAGATCTTGACAGACCAAGGTACCCCATTCATGTCAAAAGTGATGAAGGAACTCTGTAAACTGTTTAAGATTAAACACTTGTGGACTTCAGTGTATCACCCATGGCAATATGCCCGAATGCCGTTTGGGTTACATGGGGCCCCAGACACTTTCCAGAGGGCCATGGACTTTATCCTCAGACCTCATAAGGAATTCTCAGGAGCCTACCTTGATGACATTGTCATCTTTAGTCAGGACTGGGAGAGTCACTTACCGAAGGTCCAGTTGGTCTTGGATGTGCCCCGAAGGGTGGGGTTCACAGTGAACCCGGGAAAAAAGCAAGGCTGAGTTGGGGAAGGCCACGTTCACTCACAAAGAAACAGGTGTGTTGTTGCACCTCTGACTGTTCTCACCAAGGGACGTGGAGTGCAGAAGCAGCGTTCTGCTGGTTGAAGCAAGCTTTGTGCCAGGAACCAGTGTTGGTAGCTCACAACTTCCAAAAAGAGCTCTTGGTACAAACAGATGCCTCAAAGTTGGGTCTGGGTGCAGTACTGTCCCAGATGGTTGGGGGGGATGAGCACCTCATTGTGTACTTGAGCCGGAAGCTCATGCCTGCTGAGAGGAATTATTCCATTGTGGAAAGGGAGTGTCTCACACAGGGGCGTACCTAGTGCATTTGGCACCCGGGGCAGATCCTATATCTGGCACCCCCACCTTAAAATGTAAAAACACCCCACTGTGCCCCCTGCATACCTCTGCATCCTCAAATATCTCTTTGTCACTACTGTGTACATTACACAGGACCTCTGGACCCCTTTACATTACACAGCACTTTGCACCTAAGGAACTCTTTACATTACACAGCCCTTGTACCTCTAGACCCCTTTACATTACACAGCACCCTGCACCTCTGGACCCGTTTACATTACACAGCACCCTGCACCTCTGGACCCCTTTACATTACACAGCACCCTGTACCTGTTGACCCCTTTACATTACACAGCACCCTGCACCTCTGGACCCCTTTACATTACACTGCACCTCTGGACCCCTTTACATTACACAGCTAGTTGCACCTCTGAACCTCATGACATTACACAGCACCCTGCACCTCTGGACCTCTTTACATTACACAGCAAACTGCACCTCTGGACCTCTTTACATTACACAGCACCCTGCACCTCTGGACACCTTTACATTACATAGCACCCTGCACCTCTGGACCCCTTTACATTACACAGCAAAAAATGTGTGAAAAAGTTGCGCTACTAGTGAATCACAAAAAAGCAGCTAGCATCAAGAATCTGACTAATTGTGTATACAAAGTAAAAAATAAAAATGCAGCACTTAGGCAATACAAAAACCCCCCAGGGACACCCTAGAAGTAAGCCTTCAAAGGTTGAAAGATAAGTGATACAAAATATGCCGGTGTGTGCAAATATACAATCAAAGTGACGAGTGCAACAATATAAATTAATAAATCAACTCATTTATGCATAACACACACAAAGGCTGAAGGTGCACGTGAACATAAGATACAAAATATCCAAAAGGGAAAAAAAGTCTATGATGGACAAAAGCACATCCAATAACTCCTCTAGGTGATGTTGTACAGTCTATTAGAGAAGGCAGTGAAAGATGTATCCTCTAGTGATGACAAAATGTGAAAAACACAGCTTCTCTTTACAGCGATCACAGGTGTACATCAAAAACGACAGAGGGAATGGCTACTCTTACCCCAAAATGTGGACACACACGCCAGCGGCAGTAGGTCAATCAAGCATAAGACAATCGTTTCCACTGGTTCTCCAACTAGGACCTTTGCAGTAAGATGGTGTATACCTGCAAAATGTGTGTTATGCATAAATAAGTTGATTTATTAATTTATTTTGTTTGCACTTGTCACTTTGAATGCTTACTCCTAGGATTTCCCTGGGGGATTTTCCCTTAGCGCTGCATTTTTTTTATTTTTTACATTACACAGCACCCTGCACCTCTGGACCCCTTTACATTACACAGCCCTTTTACCTCTGGACCCCTTTACATTACACAGCCCTTGTACCTCTGGACCCCTTTACATTACAGAGCCCCCTGCACCTTTGGACCCCTTTACATTACACACCCCCTGCACCCCTGGACCCCTTTACATTACACACCCCCCTGCACCCCTGGACCCCTTTACATTACACAGCACCCTGCACCTCTGGACCCCTTTACATTACATAGGCCCAACATCTCTGGATGCCTGTATGTTACACAGACACCCCCTAACAGCTCTGGACCCCCTGCATGTTACACAGACCCCCCTACAGTGCAGACCCCCCTAAAGTGCAGACACCCCCATTCATTACAGACCCCCCTACAGTGCAGACCCCCCTACAGTACAGACCCCCCTACGGTACAGAACCTCCCCTACAATACAGACCCCTTAAAGTGCAGACGCCCTACAATAAGGACTCCCCCTACAGTGAAGACCCCCTACAGTGCAGACTCCCCTACAATACAGACCCCCCTACAGTGCTGACCCCCCTACAATACAGACCCCCTACAGTGCAGACCCCCCTACAATACAGACCCCCTACAGTGCAGACCCCCTCTACAATACAGACCCCCCTCTAAAGTGCAGACCCCCCAACAATGCAGACCCCCCTACAGTGCAGACCCCCCTACAATACAGACCCCCCTACAGTGCAGACTCCCCTACAATACAGACCCCCCTACAGTGCAAACCCCCCTACAATACAGACCCCCCCTACAATGCAGACCCACCTTAAGACCCATAATGTACCTCGGGCCTCGGCTCAGATGATCAGCGCGGGACATGATGCACAGTACGTGTAGACTACACGGAGGAGAGGGAGGCAGCACTGGCGGGCGCACTCTTTTTAGCTGTGTGAGACAGGCGAGACAGATCAGAGCCGCGTTGTGACCATGAGAGAAGGGGATCATTGCGGGTCCCGGGTGCACTGATGGGTGTCACACGGGTGTCACGTGGGTGCGGCTAACACCCCCCATTTGCAAAGCCACTACAGGCTCTCCATGTGTCTACTGTGTTCTTACCTGCCACTGCCTGTCACTGCGCTGTGCTGCTTAAATCCACCCGTCGTCTCCGCTTAAGTCATGGGGGGGTGCCGGCCTGACACCCCCCCAGTGTGTGGCACATGGGGTGGCCCGTTGCTCACTTAGTTTGCCACTGGTCTCGCAATAAAATGGGCTTTGGATACACTTCGCTACTACTTGTTAGGCCGACCCTTCAAGTTAGTTTCAGATCATGCACCCCTTAAGTGGATGGCCCAAAATAAAGACAAAAACTCCAGAATCACCCTGTGGTTCCTTGCTCTACAGGACTTCAAGTTTGTAGTGATACATAGACCAGGAGAGATACTTCAGAATGCAGGTCTATTGCCACTTCCCTGGCCTGGAACACGAGGGGGGGAAATATGTAGAGGGTCAGCCTGTATTTCTCCTGAGGTTACCTGTGGGTTTTTTCTTTGTATCCTGAACAGTTCCTGTGGCAGTTGTGGCTGAAATCTTTCTTTATTCTTGATCTACCTGACCTTGGCTTGGTATCAAGAGATCCCCAAATGTTCCACTTCTTATTAAGTGATTGAACTGTACTGACTGGCATATTCAAGGCTTTGGATATCTTTTTATATCCTTTTCCATCTTTGTAAAGTTTCACTACCTTGTTGCGCAGGTCATTTGACTGTTCTTTTCTGCTCCCCATGGCTTAGTGTCTAGCCTGCTTAGTGCATCCATGTGAGAGCTAACAAACTCATTGACTATTTATACACAGACACTGCCATTTAAAAAGCCACAAATGTGGGAAATTAACCTTTAATTGCCATTTTTAACCCACCTTCTGTGTCTGTAACAAGGCCAAACCTTCCAGGGTATGTAAACTTTTGATCAGGGCCATCTGGGTGATTTCTGTTATCATTATGATTTAAAAAGTATCTAAAAAATTAATGTGATAATAAATGGCTTCATGTGATTACTATCCTTAAAAAAAAACTTTTTTTGACACGATCAGTCATATTTTCAATATTAATGCCAACATTTCACAATTTCTGCCAGGGTATGCAAACATTTGAGAACAACTGTATATATTGTATATTGTCTCATACTATGGTGTGCTCTCTGCTGGGTCGTTTAGGGGTTTGGCTGTATTCCATTGTTCTATTGTGTCTGTCTGCCTTGGGAGAAAGTATTATGGGATGTGTATGTGTATTTGCTGTGAAGAGGGAGGGGGGAATTCCTCCAACAGCTCTCCCTGCTGATTGGACAGTGTACCCTGCCCTGAATGCAAAGGGAGGGGGGATTGTCCCGAGTGTTACCTCTGTGTACCTGTGTTTCAATAAACAGTTTGTGTTTAGGATTTATCCAGAGTTTCTCCTATCCTTTGGAACTCCCTACCCCAATCTGTCCGACTGTCCTCTAATCTATCCATCTTTAGACGATCCCTGAAAACCCTTCTCTTTAAAGAAGCCTATGCTGCTTCCATTTAATTCACTGTTTCACTTTCTCCATCAGCTCATCCCACACAGCTATTACCTTTTGTATCAATTGACCCCCCTCCTAGATGGTAATCTCCAGCGAGCAGAGCCCTCTGATTCCTCTTGGACCAAATTGTAATGTAACTATAATGTCTGCCTTCATTTTGTTAAGCGCTGTGCAAACTGTTGGTGCTATATAAATCCTGTATAATAATAATAATAATATATTAATGCTCAGCAGCCAAAACGAGTACTGTCTAGTTGTTGGTTGTCAGTGGTTGGAATATCTCATATCTGTATTCAGACTGGGAGGAAGCGGTATAAGACAAAAGCACTAAAGCGGAGTGTGGGACGTTTTGTAACAGTTATATTCTATTTTATTCTGTTCTATTCCTTTATTTGCTATTCTATTTTAGTCTGTTTTACTCTATTCTTTTATTTGCTATTCTGTCACCTTTTTTCTATTCAATTTTTTTTATTGTTTTATTTTGTATTCTGCTCTGTTTTACAACTATTATATTCTATTCTTTTAATTTCTATTATATTCTTTTCTTTTTTTTTTTCAAATATTTTATTGAAGATTATAAAGTTTTTACAGCAATTGAGATACAAACAACAGTAAACATAGCTTATGAAATCTAGTACAGTATAAGTTTATGTCTTGAGAAATATCCCAGCCGGGCATGAAGATCACAGACATATTATTATAGTTGCTTGGGGGTTGTGAACCCAACATGTAACTGTAACTGTGAGAAGGTGTAAACATCTCTATACCTAAGACTCTTTTTCCATTGTTTTCTGTTCACCGTCATATATTTTACGTGAAGTAGAGAGTTGGTTTATTTTTCGTGGAAGAACTCAATCAAAGGAGTACTTTTTTGTCGGTAATTGTATGGAGTGTCTTTCTTTCTACTTAACAGAGACTCTCATGTGTCTCTGGCATGTAATTCACAAGTTGGGCATTCTATTGGTATGTGGCGAGGGTGACCTACAAGCTTGTAATGGTTGTATGAAGCCTGGCGTGGGAGAGAATGGGGATGGGGAAGGAAGGAAGGGTGGATAAGGGGGAGGTGGGTCCTGAGGAAGGGGGCAGGGAGGATGGGAGGGGTGGGACTGGGATGTCTCTGACTCCTCTGGGTAATATTAAAATCGTCTAGCTATTTACATAGCATTTGAGTGTTTTTGTAAATGGGGGTAGGTCTTTGGCGAGGTGGGGATAGCAGATAATTATATCTTTTTGTGTATGTGTGGGTGATGACCCCTGTTGGCTCTGTCACATTATGTAGGAAGATTCAAGATGGTCTTGTATTCAGACTGAGTCTGAAAGTGAGTCCAGCATGCCCATATGTGGCTAAATTTCATCGGTGTATCTTTAGCGATATGTATTAATTTTTCCATTTCTGCTATTTTGTTTATTCTGATGAACCATTCTGCCAGGGTGGGTATCTTGTTTGATTTCCAATGTATGGGGATGCATTGTTTTGCCGGATTGATCATATGCATCAGTAGTGATTTATGGTAGGTGTTGTATGGTAAAGAGGATAGATGTAGGAGAAATTGAGCTGGAGTGAATTCTGGGTTATATGTGGTAACCTGTCCGATTATTCTGTGGACCTCTGACCAAAAGGCCTGGGGGGGGGTGCACGACCACCAAATGTGGAGTAAAGTGCCCCTTTCTTGATGACACCTCCAGCACGTGTCAGGGATGTTAGTTTTAAATTTGTGTAGTAATGCTGGGGTATGGTACCATCTCGATTGAATTTTGAACCCATTTTCTTGAGTGGAGACATTAATTGAGCCTTTGTGTATGTGTGAAAAAATTCTCTCCCAACTCTCTTCCGTAATTTGTATGGATAGATCTTTCTCCCATTTCCTACAGAACTGACTGTCATTTGCTTTATGGTCACCGAAAAGCAAGTTATGTATTTGAGAGATAAGGTGCGTTTGTGATGTCGTTTTGGTACATAGTGTTTCGAAGGGTGTGAGTTGTCTAGAACATTGGCCCTTCTTATCCAGAGTTTGTAGGTAATGTGCTATCATTAAAAATGTCCATTGTGGGATAGGCGTTTTTTCAAAGCGTGCTGCGATTTCCGTTGCGGAGAGTATTTTGCCTTGTTGGAGAAATTGGTGGGCTCTGGTTTGTCCTGATGGTAGGTTGTCATCTAGAAACTGTTGGTGCATACCTGGTGGGAAGTCCGGGTTCAGTTTTATGGGTGTCAGTGGGCTGGGGTTGGAGGAGATCGGGACAGATTTACATATCAGGTGAAAACATCGTAAGGTGGGGCCAATCGTCGGATGTATTTGGATATCTTGTGGGATTCGGTTAAGGGAAATCCAAGGGAGTGATTTCAGCTCTAATTTTGTGAAGGAGGCTTCAAGGGAGACCCAGTCTTTCTGTTGGGTATGGACATTCCAGTCAACTATCCTGGTAAGGTGGGTGGCCATGTAGTAATTGGTAATGTTAGGAAGGCCTATTCCACCAAGGTTTTTATGTCTACATTTAACAAAGAGATCGGTCTATAATTGCTTGTGTGGGAAGGGTCTTTTCCTTCTTTGGGGATGACTACTATATGGGCTTCTAACATTCCACTTGTGAGGGGATTTGATACTATAACACCATAGTCAGAAAACATTTCAGACCCCAATCGGGCTCACAGTTAAGCTCCTACAATATACACGACAGAGCCCTGATTCTCATGTCAAGCAATGACATAGATAGCTTTACACGACCTCTTCGGGACACAGGACATCCGCCCTCTGTCGAACGTCGCCTTCCACTCCTGCAAACAGCAGAATCCAGTGGTTCTTGCTGACCCACACCGGTCCCCCACAAAGTTGATAAGTGGGTTTGCTGGTCAACCCACATAACCGGTTTTCCCAGTGTACTTTTCTTCAAGTTACACCCTCATACACCCTCCCCTCTCTTCCCTACACCAACCCCTACTTCCAATCCCCAAACGTCACCCCCCCCTTTTTTTTTTTTTTCCTCTGCGAGCTCTCATCCTACATCCCCAGTACAACTACTATCCAGTCTCTGACTCCTCTTGGACTATAATCACAAACCTTAGCTACTACACCCTGAAAAGGTAATCATGGCTCTTCGTCAATCTCCATCCGCTACCAGTTCGCTGAAAGTCATATCTATTAACGCAAAAGGTCTAAACATCCCTGAAAAGCGATCGCAGTTACTTGCCCAGATGCGCAGCGCAAAGGCGGATGTAATCTACATACAGGAGACTCACTTCTGCAGCACAAATGTCCCCAAACTGATGAACAATTTCTTCCCCCATTGTTATCATGCCACCTCACCAACATCAAAGACAAAAGGGGTTTCTATACTCCTCTCCAAAAAGAATTTTTGAATGTGCTTTAAGGAAAATAAATCTACCCTGTTCATCTATCAATGTGTCCATTATTTGCAAAGGTATATTTTTGGAGAGGAGTATAGAAACCCCTTTTGTCTTTGATGTTGGTGAGGTGGCATGATAACAATGGGGGAAGAAATGGTTCATCAGTTTGGGAACATTTGTGCTGCAGAAGTGAGTCTCCTGTATGTAGATTACGTCCGCCTTTGCGCTGCGCATCTGGGCAAGTAACTGCGATCGCTTTTCAGGGATGTTTAGACCTTTTGTGTTAATAGATATGACTTTCAGCGAACTGGTAGCGGATGGAGATTGACGAAGAGCCATGATTACCTTTTCAGGGTGTAGTAGCTAAGGTTTGTGATTATAGTCCAAGAGGAGTCAGAGACTGGATAGTAGTTGTACTGGGGATGTAGGATGAGAGCTCGCAGAGGAAAAAAAAAAAAAGGGGGGGGGGCGACGTTTGGGGATTGGAAGTAGGGGTTGGTGTAGGGAAGAGAGGGGAGGGTGTATGAGGGTGTAACTTGAAGAAAAGTACACTGGGAAAACCGGTTATGTGGGTTGACCAGCAAACCCACTTATCAACTTTGTGGGGGACCGGTGTGGGTCAGCAAGAACCACTGGATTCTGCTGTTTGCAAGAGTGGAAGGCGACGTTCGACAGAGGGCGGATGTCCTGTGTCCCGAAGAGGTCGTGTAAAGCTATCTATGTCATTGCTTGACATGAGAATCAGGGCTCTGTCGTGTATATTGTAGGAGCTTAACTGTGAGCCCGATTGGGGTCTGAAATGTTTTCTGACTATGGTGTTATAGTATCAGTATAGTATCCTTAATGTGGGAGGTCTACTAGTTGTGAAGGGTGTTCTGAGTCTTATGCCTCTGAGAGGGTCTTATTTAAACTGTGTATTTAGGGAGTTGTCGATACCTAATTTAGGTACCAAATGTTTGCGGAATGGTGACAGTGTCATCCTATCTCTCGTGGAAGATGGTCTGAAGTTTTATGGTGTTATAACAATTAATATAACCAAACTTTTAAAGAAATACACAATTGTGGAGTAAGATTCGTGGGTGTGTAATTATCCTACCCCAGTTCAACAGAGAAACATACAATATATCGAGCAAACGTGCTTAACTGGAGTCTAACTTAGCTAATCTTAGCAACAATTTAGCATTGATGTTCGTACCTGTAAAAAGAAAAGGTGAGTCTGCTGCAGGCACTCTCTGGTGTCGAGGGGGGCACGCTCCATTGCAATCTCGGGGTGATGATCCTGTGATTTGTCCTCCACAGGGTGGTAATTAAAATGTATGGTAAATTTTGAGTAGGGGAGTCAAATTGGTATTGTGTGTAATATAATTTTGGACAGATAAATTGTTGTGATGTGTTTCGCTTACCTGAGCCCGCCCCTTTCGACTTCTGAGTCATCTAAAGCATTCCAAGTTTCCTATGGTTTAAATGTTAGCGTTATTAAAAGAGAGAAAAACCGGAGGAGAGTTGAGCAATATGGCATAACAATTAAACCTAAACATAGTAGAAATGCCTCCATTTATCTAGCAATTATTTGTTAGGAAGAGAGACCAGTATTGTAGGGTATAGGCACTGGGGTGAAACACAGAATTTTTTTCTAAAAGGGAGAGAATTAGGGAGAGTACCCTGAGAAAAGAGGATAGGTAGGGGGAGGAGAGTAGGGGTGTATAGAGAGAAGAAGGGAGTTGTAGGGGTATATCTATTTACTGCGGGAGTCCTTAACAACGTGTCAGCGCAGCTGTTCTTGACCTTCTGTTCAGGAGACTTTGAGTTCCGGATCCGTGTAATTAAACAAGATGAGCTCTACCGACAGTATCTTCTATGCTGCTCTGGGGGTATTAAAGGTAGTGCAGTTCAAAAGGTAAAGGTATCATTATCTTTGTTTCTGTAGATCTGGATTCAGTTAAGGGTAGTATCCTGATCTCTCAATGGTGTTGCCAAGGAGGTAGTGATGTGAGTGCATAGGTGCTCATCAGGTTGAGGACAGGGACTATCCAAGATCACCGTTATGTGCCAGAGAGGGCATTAGTGCGTCTATGCGACTTTTACAGGTACTTGAAAACATATATCGGTAATGGATGTCTGTTAGAGCTACTTTCAAACTGTCTCCTAGGTCGTACAGGTGGATGAGAGAAATATTACCGTTCCTTTAAGTGATCCGGGCCCTGTGGTGTGTGTGGGTGAAGCTGTGGGGCTGCCGTTCCTCAGCATACCTGAATCTCTTAGTGGTGAGTGATGAGGAGCTTGATGATGTCGGCGACGGCCAAGGTGGTAGTTGCCTGCTTCTGCTATGCCGTCCATGGACGTAGCTCTGTGCATCTGTGGGAGACGGAAGTCACTGTACCAATCCGGCAGAGCGATAATTGGGATGTCTAGTGTAGAGCAGAAGTGTTCCAGGTCTTCTGGGACCCTAAGGAGTGCCGTTCGGCCCTGGTGTGTCGCAGAGAGGCCAAAAGGAAATTTCCAGCGGTACACGATAGATCTGGCTCTTAGGGTGTCCAGCAAAGGCCTCAGCTCACATCTCCTCTGCAGGGTGATGTTTGAGAGATCTTGATAGATCTTGATGTTTGAGCCTTGGAAGATTATTTGGTTTCTGTTTCTAGATGACCGCAAGATATCTTCCTTGAGGGAGAAGTCTATAAGGCAGCATACTGTGTCCCTGGGGGATCTGTGTCTCTTCCCCTAGGCTTTAGTGCTCTGTGTATGCGTTCAAAGGTGACCGGGGCATCTTGGGGTCTGTCTAGTAGCTCATTCACAATGGTTGCAACCGATTGAGACAACTGCTGTGAGTCAATCGATTCCGGGATCCCTCTAAATCTAAGATTGTGGCGCCTCCCGCGATTATCGAGGTCCTCCATATGGCGGTTGATGTCTCTCAGGTGTACAGCGTGGGACTCTGTAAGCTGCTGCACATGGCATAAGGAAGCCTCATGGCATGTTTGGGTTGTTTCAACCTCCTCCACACTGAGCGAGATTGCTTGTAGGTCAGACCTCATGTCTGAAATAGCCACCATCAGGGTGTTTTTAATGTCCGCAGCAACGCTGTGGAGATCCTCCAAGTTGACAGTGGGCGGATGCCGCTGCTCCGACCCCATGCCTGATTGGCCCTGGTTTCCCGAGTTAAGGGGGCTGGCGCTCTGGGGTTGTGATCTACTCGAGGCAGCTGGCTGAGCGGCCTGCATAGCGCCTCTGGGCCGGGGTCGGAAGATCTCAGGGATGTGCTCTTCCCGCGGGAGATTTTGGTTCCGAGGGGACCTGGATCTGGATGCTAAGGTACTGCGGGCTGTCCTTACCATAGCAGAGTGGTGTAGAGTGTTCGCTGAAGAAGCTAGACCTCATGGACGGGATCTTCAGCACAACGCGTCCATCTTAGAGCGGCTCCAAACCACGCCCCCCATTATATTCTTTTCTATTCCTATTATCTTCGGTAATTCGAATACTATTTGAATTTGGATTTTGTCGGAAATTTTGGTTCATCAGATTCATTTAAATTCATTATTTATTGTAATTCGGAAATTCAGAAACATCCAAATTTCAGAATAGCGAACAATTCCCCCCTCAATTTCAATGTGGGGTGAAACGAGCCGCGCATGTCCTTTACTAAAAAAATGTGAATGCAGACATGGAATAGGTCAAGATGATGAGTATGTCTATAGGACAGGGAATCCTCGCAGTGAGGATGGATCATATCAGAAAGATATGGTTAGTATTGTACCCTTTACATAAACAGGCAAACAAAAGATCCACAGTAACTCCATGAGTAAACATCAAAATAACAAGAGTGACCAATTATGGTCTATGGCTGCAGGTCCTTCTGCCAAAACTGCACCACATAGAAGGTTCCAGAGTTCCAGAATTATTTTGATATGATTAGTAATAAATCTCCATGTGATATTGGAGGATTTTAACATCACAATGTTACCAGAAGATTAAAATGAGGGGTTTGGATTTCAGAACTGAGAGTCGGTTGTCATTCAATATCCCCGATCTCACCCTCTGGAAATAATATTTAGAATTATATGATGATTGAACTTTCCATCAATGGCCTGGGGGGACATCTTCCTGACCTTTCACAAAGTTCACTCCCAATAAGTTGATAATTACTCCTCCCTGTGATTGTGAGAAGAGGACCCGTCACCACAAAGATGGTTATTCAAAGACCCAAAGGTTGTATAATCAGATAACATAGTCTATGGTCTCGCTGAAAGGAATCTTTCTGCGGGGGTGAGAATGGTCTTCCCCATTAGAGAGATTCCTCCTCTATATTTGCCCTGGTGACCATGATCATTGAAAACAACTTTGCAAAATTTTGGGTTGTCACCAGAACAGGAATAGGAGGGGAAATCTTCCAATGGGGCCACCGAGGATATTCTCTCACATCCTGTGTTGGATATGGAACAGGAAGTGAAGGGAAATCTTATCGATAGGTAGTAGCCCCTCCCCCTTATTACAGTGGGGCAAAAAAGTATTTAGTCAGCCACCAATTGTGCAAGTTCTCCCACTTAAAAAGATGAGAGGCCTGTAATTGTCATCATAGGTATACCTCAACTATGAGAGACAAAATGTGGAAAAAAACCCAGACAATTACATTGTCTGATTTTTTAAAGTATTTATTTGCAAATTATGGTGGAAAATAAGTATTTGGTCACCTGCAAACAAGCAGGATTTCTGGCTCTCACAGACCTGTATCTTCTTCTTTAAGAGGCTCCTCTGTCCTCCACTCATTACCTGTATTAATGGCACCTGTTTGAACTTGTTATCAGTAGAAAATACACCTGTCTACAACCTCAAACAGTCACACTCCAAACTCCACTATGACCAAAGAGCTGTTGAAGGACACCAGAAACAAAATTGTAGACCTGCACCAGGCTGGGAAGACTGAATCTGCAATAGGCAAGCAGCTCGGCGTGAAGAAATCAACAAGACCACTGATAATCTCCCTTGATCTGGGGCTCCACACAAAATCTCAGAAAAAAAACAGATTACTGCGCTTATCACACAATAAGGAACACCAATAAGCTGCAGTTCTGATTTGTGAGGCATACACAAATAAATACAATATAAATAAAAAATTATGAACCACGCTAGAAAACAAGTGAGATGGGTGCTACAAGAATGATTGGAGCAAATATAACAATGAAGTAATCAGAATTTTTTTTTTCTATAAAGCAAAAATAAATAAAAATAAAAGTCCAAAAGACCCAAAGTGGTATCCAATAATAAGTGCAAAGGGGCTTGACAGTTCATCAAGTAGCACCCATCTCAGTTGTTTTCTAGCGCGGTTCATAATTTTTTATCCACACAAAATCTCACCC
Organism: Aquarana catesbeiana; assembly: GCA_037953035.1. Lineage (NCBI taxonomy): Eukaryota > Metazoa > Chordata > Amphibia > Anura > Ranidae > Aquarana > Aquarana catesbeiana. The sequence continues at coordinate 124,083 of JBBHAA010002661.1, forward strand.
TGTGGGGTCAAAATGATCACAAGAAAGGTGAGCAAAAATCCCAGAACCACACGGGGGGACCTAGTGAATGACCTGCAGAGATCTGGAACCAATGTAACAAAGGCTACCATCAGTAACACTACGCCGCTAGGGACTCAGATCCTGCAGTGCCAGATGTTTCCCCCTGCTTAAGCCAGTACATGTCCGGGCCCATCTGAGGTTTGCTAGAGAGCATTTGGACAATCCAGAAGAGAATTGGAAGAATGTCATATGGTCAGATGAAACCAAAGTAGAACTGTTTGGTAGAAACTCAACTTGTCGTGTTTGGAGGAGAGAGAATGCTGAGTTGCAACCAAAGAACACCATACCTACTGTGAAGCATGGGGGTGGCAACATCATGCTTTGGGGCTGTTTCTCTGCAAAGGGAACAGGACGACTGATCCGTGTACATGAAAGAATGAATGGGGCCATGTATCGTAAGATTTTGAGTGCAAACCTCCTCCCATCAGCAAGGGCATTGAAGAGGAAATGTGGCTGGGTATTTCAGCATGACAATGATCCCAAACACACTGCCCGGGCAATGAAGGAGTGGCAGCATAAGAAGCATTTCAAGGTCCTGGAGTGGCCTAGCCAGTCTCCAGATCTCAACCCCTTGGAAAACCTTTGGAGGGAGTTGAAAGTCCTCCGTATTGCCCAGCGACAGCCCCAAAACATCACTGTTCTACAGGAGATCTGCATGGAGGAATGGGCCAACATACCAGCAACAGTGTGTGACAACCTTGTGAAGACTTACAGAAAACATTTGACCTCATTGCCAATAAAGGATATATAACAAAGTATTGAGATGAACTTTTGATATTGACCAAATACTTATTTTCCAACATAATTTGCAGATAAATTCTTTCAAAAATCAGACAATGTAATTTTCTGGATTTGTTTCCACATTTTGTCTCTCATAGTTGAGGTCTACCTATGATGACAATTGCAGGCCTCTCTCATCTTTTTAAGTGGGGGAACTTGCACAATTGGTGGCTGACTAAATACTTTTTTGCCCCACTGTATATCCAAAAACATAACAGAAAAGGTTTTGCCTTTAGTTCTTCTTTGGTTGTTGACGGGTGACGTAGCGGCACCTTCCGTAGCCGGCCTCACTTTTGGGGTTTGCACATCCGTGGGTTGGGATTTTATCCAATGATGTGGTGTATCTGAACACAGTGCGGATCCTGACCCTGAGAAGACACAAAGTATCATTCCTCTAATATACTGAATACACAATGTTACATTGCACCCTTTTCATCCACCGAGCCTGGGAACTGCAACATAGAAAGGGGGCTTCTCTGCTGAAGAGTTCACCTGGGGCCCCAGAGCAATGACATCCTGACACTTGGAGGCCCCAGAACAATGACACCCTGACACTTGGGGGTCCCAGAACAATGACACCCTGACACTTGGGGGCTTCCAGAACAATGCCACCCTGACACTTGGGGCCCCCAGAACAATGACACCCTGACGCTTGGGGGTCCCAGAACAATGACACCCTGACACTTGGGGGTCCCAGAACAATGACACCCTGACACTTTGGGCCTCCAGAACAATAACACCCTGACACTTGGGGGTCCCAGAACAATGACAACCTTACACTTGGGGGTCCCAAAACAATGACACCCCAACACTTGGTGCCCCAGAACAATGACACCCTGACACTTTGGGGCCCAAGAATAATTACACCCTAACACATGGGGGTCCCAGAACAATGACACCCTGACACATGGGGTCCCAGAACAATGACACCCTGACACTAGGGAAGTCCCAGAACAATGACACCCTGACACTTGGGGGTGCCAGAACAATGACATGTTGAAACTTGGGGTCCCAGAACAATGACACCCTGACACTTGGGGGTCCCAGAACAATAACACCCTGACACTTGGGGGTCCCAGAACAATGACACCCTTACACTTGGGGGTCCCAAAACAATGACACCCCGACACTTGGTGCCCCAGAACAATGACACCCTGACACTTTGGGGCCCAAGAATAATTACACCCTAACACATGGGGGTCCCAGAACAATGACACCCTGACACTTGGGATCCCAGAACAATGACACCCTGAAACTTTGGGGCACCAGAACAATGAGACCCTGACACTTGGGGGTGCAAAACAATGACACACTGACACTAGGGGGCCCTAGAACAATGACACCCTTACATTTGGCGGGCCCCAGAACAATGACACCCTGACACTTGGGGGAGCCCCAGAAAATGACAACCTGACTCTTGGGGACCCCAGAACAATGACACCCTGACACTGGGGGGTCCCAGAACAATGACACATTGACACTTGGGGGCCCAAAAACAATGAGAACCTTACACTTGGGGGTCCAAGAACAATGACACGCTGACACTTGGGGTCCCAGAACAATGACACCCTGACACTTGGGGGGACAGAACAATGACACCGTGACACTTTGGGGACCCAGAACAATGACACCCTGACACTTTGGGGCCCAAGAAAAATTATAACCTGACACTTGGGGGTCCCAGAACAATTAAAACCCTGATGCTTGGGGGCCCCAAAACAATGACAACCTGACACCTGGGGGCCCCAGAACAATGACACCCTGACACCTGGGGGGCCCCAGAACAATGACACCCTGACACTTGGAATCCCAGAACAATGACACCTTGACACTTGGGGGCCCCAGAACAATGACACGCTGACACTTGGGGGCCCCAGAACAATGACACACTGACACTTGGGGGTTCAGAACAATGACACTTGCAGGTCCCAGAACAATGACACCCTGACACTTTGGGGTCCCAGAAAAATGACATCCTGAAACCTGGGGGTCCCAGAACAATGACACCCTGACACTTGGGGCCCCAGAACAATGACACCCTGACACTTGGGGTCCCAGAACAATGACACCCTGACACTTGGGGGCGCCAGAACAATGAAACCCTTACACTTGGGGGCCCCAGAACAATGACACCCTTATACTTGGGGGGCCCAGAACAATGACATACTGACACTTGGGGGTCCAGAACAATGACACCCTGACACTTGGGGACCCCAGAACAATGACATCCTTACACTTGGGGGCCCCAGAACAATGACATACTGACACTTGGGGGTCCAGAACAATGACACCCTGACACTTGGGGACCCCAGAACAATGACACCCTTACACTTGGGGGCCCCAGAACAATGACACCCTGACACTTGTGGGTCCAGAACAATGACACTTTGGGGTCCATATTATAATGTAAATGATTTTCTTACTTTAAGAGGATTCAGATTCAGATATTCCTTCAGCACAAGTGGATTCACAGCTTTCATAATTCCTTCCTTGTTTGTGATCTTATTAAATTCTTCCACCAAACACCGTATACCCCTCTCCAGCAACAGGACCTGTACAAACATATGAGGAGGTTCCATCATCTAATCTCCAACCTCCCCATCCACTAATATTATTATTATTATACATTTAAATAGCGCTGACATATACTGCAGTGCTGTACAGAGATCACTGAGCCAATAACATAATTCTCTGTACCAGAGGAGCTTATCCACCAGGTGGTGCTGTTCTGCAGGGTGCTGTTGGCTCACTTCATTGTGATCTCAGCTGAGAGAAGCAGCAAAGCCTAGGGCCTCTCATGCAGGCTTTTCCCAGGCAACCATGGACCATATTGGGGAAGACGAAGGTGGAGGCTCTCCAGGGGCACTGAAGCCTACTCCATTTGCTCAAGCTGCAATGGATCCTGGGCCTGTCCCTATGCAAGAGGAGTCTTTACCAGTCCTCCAGGATAAAGTGGTGAACAGACTTTGCTGCATTGCTAAAGAGGAACAAAAACTTTCTGTCATGACAGAAGATCTCAGGAAAAAGAAATCTCTGCAAAGTAAGTCTGGGAACAGTAAGAGGGAAGTCCCCAAGCTGAAGTCTCTAGAAGAGGCATTGAGAAAGCAGGAGAAGTTGGTTTCTTCTCTGAAGGAGAGCACCGGTGTGTTAAGAGAAATGTGTAAGAATGAGGAGAGATTTCAACAAATGAAGGAGAGTGCCTGTGCCAGTACCAGCCAGAGGGTGGATGCCGCAGTAATGGTGACAGTATGGATAGGGGGTAAGGAAGTGGCTTCACATAGTGGCCCCAGTACTATCCCTGTGTCAGCATCTGTTGCACCTGAGTCAGTATCTTCCCCCCTCTCTCTCCAGCAGCCTGGGTCATCTCAGGAGGAGGTTGAGAAAAATGGCGGATTGTTGCAGACCATTATAGAAATGGAATCTCCTTTGAGTGGCACCAACCCATCAGATGAAGATCATGGGAAATGCAGGCATGTATCCAGACAGAGAAGTTTCTGCTGACTGTGAGGCGTCCCACATGGACATTAACAGTGCAGAGCAGGAATGTCGCATGAACATTGAAAATGCAGAGCATGAATGTCGCATGACAAACCAGATTTCAGAGGTTCCTATGCAGCCAGTTAATGTGTCATCTCAATATGGGATTTTTAAGGCAATGTAATAGAAAAAATTATATTTGGATAAAATAATAATTTATTGATACATAGAAAATTACATAACGTACAAAGATAATCAAGGAGAAAAAATCCTAGATCCTCACAACAGGATAATGTTAATCAAACCAATGATTATCTCTCTGACACACCTTCTAACAACTCCTCTTCCTCAGCTTCCTCACATGCAGGGAGATTTTGGGGCAAAAGGAAAGGACCTTTTCTCAAACATCAGGAAATGGAAGGGGAAATTCAACAAATAAACAAAAAACGCACTACGGACTCACAACAAACTGAGACTCTACGAGGTGGAAGAGGAGGTAGGACCGGTATGGTGAGAGGTGCATCGCAGGGGAACCAAAGAGGCTTCCCTTCTTATAGCTCTAAGAAAAGTTACAAAGAACAGGGTGCATATCCAAAAACCCAGCAAACTCAATTAGATAATTTTTTAGACCGAAGCAATGCACCCCCCAACTCCAACCCCACCCCCTCCAACACAGCTGTCAATGATACCCACAATAGCTCCACTTCCGAAGAAAGGTAGAATGTTATCAATCTTTCATCTCACAAATTAACAGCAGCAGAACAGGAAGTATTATCTTTGGGTCTTTCTTTTTGCCCTAATCGCAGCATGGATAGCTTTGAGACCATCAAGGACATCAATTTATTTGCTAGGAAGCTCCTACTCAAGAGTCTATATACCAAAAAAACCACGGCCACACCCAAAGTGGCATCTAATATAAGGGCAGTTGATTTCAGAGCCCTTAGAGACCTTAACTTAACAAGAAAGCAAGTTTTTTGAGGAGTTCTGGGAGGGGGAGTTGGACAGTGCAGGCAGTGAGGAAGAACAAGAGGAGCCCCTCGGGGACAAAACAATTAAAAAATTCAAAAGGAAATCTCATAAATTCCCACCACTTAATCAAAACCCTGCAATAGCTCTCTTTGTAGGACAAATCACTAGAGATTGAAAAAATGGAAAAACACACCACTAAAAATAATTTGAATCTGGAACATCAACAGGCTCTTAATATTTTGAAGAACAATACGGATATTATGACCAAGGCATCGGACAGGGGGGGGACATTGTCCTTATGGACAATGCCAAATATGAAAAGATGTGTCTTTATATACTTAATAACACCAAATGTTATAAAAAAATTCCCCGGCAACGGTGGATAAATTCAATCAGGAATTTTTTTCCTTGGTCGACGAATCCCTTAATGAGGGGGTAATCGACAGAGATATGTGCGATTTTATACGAACTCGGCTTCCCGCCTGCCCACCTTCTATGCATTGCCGAAGGTGCACAAAAAGCTTAATGATCCCCCAGGGAGACGATCATCTCCGGAAATGGTTCCATCATGGAGGGAATTAGTCAAATCATAGATCAATATTTGAGACCTCATGTTATGGACCTACCCTCCTATACAAGAGATACAATACATCTACTACAAATTTTGGACAATTTAGTCATTCCCAGCTCGGCTATACTTGTTACAGTAGATGTGGAATCCATTTTGGCCATTGAACGGGTTCTGAAACAAAGGGCAACCACGGATTGGAAATTCAATGCCTTCATTTTGTTAATGCTGGACTATATCCTCAGGCATAATACCTTCTTTTTTAAGTGCTCCCACTACCTCCAGGTACAGGGGGTGGCTATGGGGACATGCTGTGCACCCTCATACGCCAACCTGTACCTGGGGGAGTGGGAGAAGGACTTCTTACAGGGGGACTCAGCATCTATGAACACTCACCACATCTGTATGTGGCAGAGATACATAGATGATCTACTTATCATCTGGGATGGCCCCAAGGAGCAACTAAAAGACTGCCTAAAACTTATGAATAATAAGTTTTAATCTCTTTTTCACAGTGACCTCTGATCCCCTTGAGGTAAATTTTTTGGATGTCACCATATCCAAGGATCTCTGTGGTGGACTATCCAGCAGACTTTATAGAAAAGAAACCGCAGGCAATACACTTTTGCACGCGGACAGTTTCCATTCGGATGCCCTAAAAAGATCCATCCCGTACAGACAGTTTCTTCGACTGAAACTGTAGCACGGATGAAGATTTTCAGAGAGAGGCAGACCTATTTACCACCAGACTGACGAACAGGGGTTATTCAAAATCGGCCCTCAAAAAGGCCTTTAAACGTGTTAAATTGACTAACAGAAGAGATCTAATCTTCAAATCTAAAAAGCCCACCAAAGAGGACACCTCTACTAGATTTATTATGAGGTTATCCAATGAACACCAAAGGATCAGCAAAATAATCTCTAAACATTGGTCCATCCTCACAGAGGACCCTAGTTTGAAAGGTCTGATCACTTCTAAACCACAAATTACATACAGAAAATCAGGCTCTATAGGGAACCTATTGACTCAAAGTGAATATAAGGGTAATGCCAGGAAAGATCCTTGTAAAACATGGGGTACCTACCCTTGTGGATCTTGTGCTCAGTGCAAAGTCATTGGCAGAAGGACCACTCTGGCCTTGCCCAATGGGGAGAATTTCTCCCTGCATTACTTTGCCAACTGTAGGACACAGGGCATGATTTACCTCATGCAGTGCCAGTGTGGTGCCTTTTATGTGGGGAAGACCCTACAAGAACTTGGGGAAACGAGTTGACAAACACATGCAGAGCATGCGTATTGGCAACTTATATCTACCATTGGGAAGACTTGTTGTTAGACAGCATAATTACAGACTACCCTCTGTTATTTTTACAGTCCTAGATAGGATTCATCTACCAATCAGGGGGGTGATTGGAACAAGGTTCTGCTCCAACGGGAGGTGCGCAGGATTAGATACCTCAGGGCCACCACCCCCCCTGGACTAAATGAAGCCAAAAGCTTCAGACCATTCTTGGAGGGTTTTAGTTCTGGGAAAACAGACTAAATTTAATTAAACATATGTTGTGCCTCCGCTGTTTTGTCATTAATATCCTGGCCTTATTTCCAATCACTCCGTCTTTGGGTACCCATTATATTTGGGACACTCACTTTATTCCCAACTGCTACATTTCACTTGCATTTAAGGGGCATGGTTCCTCCCTTGGGATCCCCAATGGGGGAATCCCCATTGTGACCGCTGAAACATTAGGCATATACTTAGTCTAAGATTGAATTCTAGGAGGGTTAATTTATTTTGTATTATTATTTTCACTTAAATTTTCTTATTATGTCCATACTTCTTTTTTTTCAATAGACAATATGGCTATTTATTGATATGTTTGTATAGTTATTATATATCGACTGTCATAATCAGTGCATATTTTCACAACAATAATCCACATAATTGCTTCCCATTGCCAAGGCTTTAGGTCTCTATACATCTCCAGTTTTACTGGAAAAGTTGTCCTTCCTGTAGCTTTATCCCTACCGGGCACAGGGGGGCCACGTTAGCAATACCATGGCCTCTGTATCCCCAGACTCTGATTATCGTTCTGAGCTGGGGTTCTTTACTGTGTCAGTGGTTATTAGTCCTAGGTCCTTTTCTCCCCAGTTTCCACGGTTGAAGCAGGGGGAGACACTGACCCCATAGGGGTTTTGGCATTATCTAGGGAACTTAGGTAACCCCCTAATGGTGCTGTCTCCTTTGGTGATATCCTAAGCTGGCATAGTATTTTCCGCTGCCTCTCCTTTTCCTCCCCCTTGTCTAAATCCATGCATTTTGCCACAGTCTCTCACCAGGTGATGCAGCATTATTTTTTGCCCAGCAGTGGGTAATTCATCCCCCTGTTAGACCTAGGTAACTTCTGCCCTTTTGTGAGATGGCGGTTATGTTTCTTCTCGGGGAGGTCCACTCTTCTAGGAGACACAGCGCCTCTGCAGCATCCAGTCACATGACTGTGACGCTGGACGCATTGTCATCATGCAGTGGGGATGCGCGGCGTTGCCTAGGCAATGCAACGCTTCCCTCCCTCTCTTCCATGTGCCACGCCCACGCCCCATTGGATATGGCGATGTGGGGCGTTGAGCCTCAGTCGAGGGGCGGGACGCTGCTCTGCTGGCACCGCGCCTCCTGCAATCACAGCTGTACGAAACCAAATGAGTGGCGTGGCGTCCCCATGGAGATGCGACGCCCTTCACTTTGCCACGCCCACACCCCTTTATTAGAACGCCAGGGATGGCCAATGGCATCATTTCTCCCTTGGCTTCCAACCGAGGGTATCTTTTCAGTCCAGGCTCGTCCTTACATGCTCCCCTGCAGTTTTGACAAGACCCAGACCCAGCCACACTTCTAGAAGGTAACCCTGCATGCTTTAATTAGAAATACCTCAGGGAATATTGGTCTCTGAAGGGATCTCCTTTCATCTTCCAGTTTTAAATGACATTTTTTGTCTTTTTAGAACCTTAAATCTCATTTACTGGCTGCCTATGATTGGATTCTTTAGAAATATATCCTGTCGTCCTGTAGAGGATTTTGGACAGTCAGGGCAACGAATGATAGAGACCCCCCTTTTTTAAGGCACTAGGAACGCACCTTATCTGCAGTTGCATGAAAAATGTAAGTTGCTTTTATTGAATTTATGTGGTTGATGACCTATGTGTTATATATGTATATGATGTATGGTATGTAACATTGCTATTTTTGACATTCTTGAAATTTTAGAACATGATGCAATCTTTCCCTGAGGAAGACTTTTTGATGTCATAAGTTGAAACGCGTTGGAATACTGCTACTTGACGCTACAGCATCGCTATTGGTGGTGATTGTATCTTGTAGTGGGATGTATCACGATCTAGGAGTACTAACAGTTCTCTGCTCTCCACATTTTCATGCTATTTGATGATTCTTTTTAAACTGTATGATCACTAAAATTATCTTTGTATGTTATGTAATTTTCTATGTATCAATAAATTATTCTTTTATCCAAATATTATTTTTTCTATTACATTGCCTTAAAAATCCCATATTGAGGTTTATATTTGTTCTCCAGTAGGGATGAGCTTTGAGTTCAATTCGAACTAATGTTTGACTTGAACATCGGCTGTTCACAAGTTTGCTGAACAGCGAACAATTTGGGGTGTTCGCGGCAAATTCGAATGCCGCGGAACACCCTTTAAAAGTCTATGGGAGAAATAAAAAGTGTTAATTTTAAAGGCTTATATTCATGGTATTGTCATAAAAAGTGTTTGGGGACCTGGGTCCTGCCCCAGGGGACATGGATCAATGCAAAAAAAAGTTTTAAAAATGGCCATTTTTTCTGGAGCAGTGATTTTAATAATGCTTAAAGTCAAACAATAAAAGTGTAATATCCCTTTAAATTTCGTACCTGGGGTGTCTATAGTATGCCTGTAAAGGGGCGCATGTTTCCCGTGTTTAGAACAGTCTGACAGCAAAATGACATTTCAAAGGAAAAAAATTCATTTAAAACTACTCGCGGCTATTAATGCATTGCCGGTCCAACAATACACATTAAATTTCATTGATAAAAATGGCATGGGAATTCCCCACAGGGGAACCCCGAACCAAAATTTAAAAAAAAAAATGACGTGGGGGTCCCCCTAAATTCCATACCAGGCCCTTCAGGTCTGGTATGGATATTAAGGGGAACCCCGGCCCAAATTTTTTTTTTTTAAATGGCGTGGGGTCCCCCTCAAAATCTATACCAGACCCTTCAGGTCTGGTATGGATTTTAAGGGGAACCCTGGCCAAAATAAAAATAAAAAAACGGTGTTGGGTCCCCCTAAGAATCCATACCAGACCCTTATTCGAGCACGCAACCTGGCAGGCCGCAGGAAAAGAGGGGGGATGAGAGAGCGCCCCCCCTCCTGAACCGAACCAGGCCACATGCCCTCAACATTGGGAGGGTGCTTTGGGGTAGCCCCCCAAAACACCTTGTCCCCATGTTGATGAGGACAAGGGCCTCATCCCCACAACCCTGGCCGGTGGTTGTGGGGGTCTGCGGGTGGGGGGCTTATCGGAATCTGGAAGCCCCCTTTAACAAGGGGACCCCCAGATCCCGGCCCTCCCCCTGTGTGAAATGGTAAGGGGGTACAAAAGTACCCCTACCATTTCACTAAAAAAACTGTCAAAAATGTTAAAAATGACAAGAGACAGTTTTTGACAATTCCTTTATTTAAATGCTTCTTCTTTCTTCTAGCTTCTATCTTCTTTTGGTTTCTTCCTCCATCTTCTTCTTCTGGTTCTTCTGGCTCTTCTGGTTCTTCCTCCGGTGTTTTCGTCCAGCATCTCCTCTGTGGTGTCTTCTTCCCTTCTCCTCGGGCCGCTCTGCATCCATGATGGCATGGAGGGAGGCTCCCGCTGTGTGACGCTTCTCTTCATCTTCTTGTCTTCATCTTCTTCTCTTCATCTTCTTCTCTTCATCTTCTTTTCGGGCCGCTCCGCATCCATGCATGGAGGGAGGCTCCCGCTGTGTGACGCATCTCCTCTTCTGATGGTTCTTAGGGTGGGCAGGGCCACCCAGTGACCCTGTCCCCTCTGACACATGGTGACTTGACAGGACTTCCCTGTGGCATTCCCTGTGATGCCACAGGGAAGTCCTGTCAAGTCACCGTGCATCAGAGGGGGGCGGGGTCACCGGGTGGCCCTGCCCCCCTGTTATTTAAGAAGCGTCAGAAGATGAGAAGCGCCACAGAAGAAGATGAAGACAAGAAGATGAAGAGAAGAAGATGAAGACAAGAAGATGAAGAGAAGAAGATGAAGAGAAGAGCAGGAGCCTCCCTCCATGCCATCATGGATGCGGAGTGACGTGAGGAGAAGGGAAGAAGACACCGTGGAGGAGATGCCGGACGAGAACACCGGAGGAAGAACCAGAGCCAGAAGAACCAGAATAAGAAGAAGAAGATGGAGGAAGAAATCGAATAAAGGAATTGTCAAAAACTGTCTCTTGTCATTTTTAACATTTTTGACAGTTTTTTAGTAAAATGGTAGGGGTATTACCATTTCACACAGGGGGAGGGCCGGGATCTGGGGGTCCTCTTGTTAAAGGGGGCTTCCAGATTCTGATAAGCCCCCCACCTGCAGACCCCCACAACCACCGGCCAGGGTTGTGGGGATGAGGCCCTTGTCCTCATCAACATGGGGACAAGGTGTTTTGGGGGATAACCCAAAGCACTCTCCTAATGTTGAGGGCATGTGGCCTGGTACGGTTCAGGAGGGGGGGCGCTCTCTCATCCCCCCTCTTTTCCTGTGGCCTGCCAGGTTGCGTGCTCGGATATGGGTCTGGTATGGATTTTTAGGGGGACCCCACGCCGTTTTTTTTTTTATTTTGGCCGGGGTTCCCCTTAAAATCTTCAGGTCTGATATAGATTTTGAGGGGGACCCCACGCCATTTTTTAAAAAAATTTGGCCAGGATTCCCCTTAATATCCATACCAGACCTGAAGGGCCTGGTATGGAATTTAGGGGGACCCCACGTCATTTTTTTTATTTTGGTTCGGGGTTCCCCTGTGGGGAATTCCATGCCGTTTTTATCAATGAACTTTTATGTGTATTGTCGGACCGGCAATGCATTAATAGCCGCGAGTAGTTTTAAATGACTTTTTTTTTCCTTTGAAATGTAATTTTGCTGTCAGACTGTTCTAAACACGGGAAACATGCGCCCCTTTACAGGCATACTATAGATACCCCCCAGGTACGAAATTTAAAGGGATATTACACTTTTATTGTTTGACTTTAAGCATTATTAAAATCACTGCTCCTGAAAAAACAGCCATGTTTAAAACTTTTTTTTGCATTGATCCATGTCCCCTGGGGCAGGACCCAGGTCCCCAAACACTTTTTATGACAATAACTTGCATATAAGCCTTTAAAATTAGCACTTTTGATTATTCATGTTCGTGTCCCATAGACTTTAATGGTGTTCGCGTGTTCGAACAAATTTTTTTGCCTGTTCACATGTTCTGGTGCTAACCAAACAGGGGGGTGTTCGGCTCATCCCTATTCTCCAGACTATTCAAGGGATGATGGCAATGACACATTCAACCCCCTGAGTCACCCTTTTCTATATTTATGTGTCATCTGTCCCAGTTATGAACTATGCTAAGGCTGTGTTGGGACAAAGTCATGCTGCTGGTGAAATGGAGTGATTTTCACCTAACGCACCTTCTTCCATTAAACTCAGGAATGTGGTACAGCTCAGGTGGGAGGGACGAAGAAGATATTCCACCTATCAGGAGGGTGGTTGTGGATAAGATCCTAGCCATGGGATTTAGGGCAGAGGATATTAATGCCCTTATCAGTCCGGCTGGTTCCTATGAATATGATTTATCCTTTGTGCGTCCAGAGTCGCTGAAGAATGTGACTATCCTGACTAGGAATGAGTCTATACCCCCCGAGGATTTATGGGTCTGGTTGAGGAGGTTTGGTGAAATGTGTCCTCTAAAAAACATTGTAGATGATAGAGGAATCTGGACGGGTGGGTGGTCAGTGTCAATGAGGTTGAGTGTGCGTGGGAATGTGGTCCAGCATTTGCCCCCTCTGCATTTATTGGTAGAGATAGACAACCTAAGCTGTGCCATAAATGTGGGGTCAAGGGACATTTCTCCTCTAAATGTGCAGAACAGAAGTGTTTTTTGTGCCAGGAACTGGGGCATCTGGCCAGGGACTGTAACATCATTAAATGTAACCTATGTGAAAAGGTTGGTCACCCTTATAGCCGGTGCCCTGAGGCTTTGCACAATAAGCCTGAGCTAGTAGAGGAATTTTTCTGTCTGGATAGAGAAGAGTCTGGGTTGATGGAGGGTGTACCAGGGGATCCTAGTGTCTCTGCCCCGTCAGAATCTGTGTCTGTGAGGCCCTCTCTGGTGTCAGTGTCCCCCCCAGTCTGTGGTGTCAGTGTCCCCCCAGTCTGTGGTTCCCCAGTCAGTGTCAGAAAGTGTGGTTGTCAAGTCTGTGTCTGCACCTATTGTTTCTCCTAGTGTAGTGAAGGCAGCGGAGGGTGCTGGACCAGAGTGTATGGTGGTGCCAACCCCTCCTTCTCGGCGTAGTGGAGTGAGGGATGGATTGAATGATGGTGGAGGGGGAGGTGGGAAGGGAATGAGGTTGGCTGGTGCAGAATACAAGGTGAATGATGTGGAAGTCAGGGTGAATGATGTGGAAGTTGGGGCGAATGATGTGGTGGGAGGGGTTAATGGGGGGTTTTGGAATCGCATCCTGATGGCGATTAAATCTCAAAATGTTTCTTAGCCTGGATTGTGTTTAGGTTGAGGTTCGGGGTATGTAGTTGTCATTAAAATATGTTTCTTTCTATGTTTTCTTGTCAAGAAATAGTTTATTTGCTGATGTAAGCTCGCTTGTTTTTGTTTAGTAGTTGTTTATTTTTGTGTAAATATGTTTTTATTAATGAACTGTATGTTTGTATGATTTTTTTAATAAAAAGAAATTACACTCTAATGTCCCCTCCCCCACAGTCACAGTTTTCTATGCCTCCTATTAATAACAATTGTATTATTGTCCTCCGCAATGAGGAAAGGTAGGTACTCCCCCTGATAACAAGGAGAGGTAGGTACTCCCCCTGGTAGTGAGGAAAGGTAGGTACTCCCTCTGTATAATGAGGAGAGGTAGGTACTCACCCTGGTAATGAAGAAAGGTAGGTACTCACCTTGGTGCTGTAGGCAGAGAAGAGATTCAGAAAGATCAGAAGACAGAACATTTTGTTGGTGGGTTTTAGGATTGCAGTCTGGGGATGGGGAGAAGAGAACACAATGATGATGGGTGAGGATGGGTAATATAAACTCTCTATAAGTAATATAACTTACCATGGTGATCGATGTGACGGCACACACTATGCTGGGTACAGGTGTGAGGAGACTTTTATATGAACTGAAATCTGGTCAGACCCTCCTCTCCCCACCCCCTTTATGTGTATTATATTCCTTGTGTGGACACACCCAGCTCTGTACTGATACCTCTATACAGGGGATCCACACTCCAATGACTTGTCCTGCGACTTGGGACTGCAAAGTCGCATGATAAGTCGTTCCCCATGATTTCCAATGACAACCATTCATATTAGTATGACTTCAAGTCATGCCGACTGCAAAGTAGTCCTTGCACTACTTTGGTCCAACTTTGATGAGAGTTACACAGGCATTCCCTAAAATCACGGCCACAAAATTGCAGCAAAATTGCGTGACTTTGGAGTCATGGTAGTGTGAAAGAGGCCTAACTAGCTTGTTGAAACATTCTTCTCACCACTGAGCCCAGCTCTATCTCCACGGGAAGGAACCTTTTATAGTGTGGGGTGAGACTATGAGCACTGAGCCATGATTGGACAATGTCATAACTTTGCCCAATCAGAGCTCTCACGGTGCTCTTTTTCCCTGACTGGGAGAAGCCTTGCACCTGACCTCTGGTCAGGTGAATTGCTTCAGCCAAGAAGAGCTGTTAAAAACGCACTGTGCGGCACACAAGTGCATTTTGGGGCGCTCGGCGGGAGAACATGCAAAACACCCGAAAGGGCGATGTTTGGGGCTGAACTGATGCTTGGCCTGAACAGCTCATCTAAACACCATGGTCTACAAAACAAGCAGGAAAATAAGTGAGCTTGGTTAGGGTCGATTGACTTCCAGTTGGCTTGTGTTCCAGTGTTGGTGTCTTAGCGGCAGCCACATCTGGGTTTTACATGGTGTTTGGTGGCTGCATCATATGACACATCATGGGTAGAGTTGCCACCTCATCCCTTTTAATCCCAAACATCTTTCAATTACACAGTTTCTGAGGCTAATTAAATCCAGTTAAGGCACCAAGAGAGTTTAATTACCACCTTAGTCAGCCACAGAACCTGTGTAATTAATATGTGTTCGCGTTTAAAGGGATGAGGTGGCAACCATAATCACGGGACTGCATCCTCTATTTGAAATCAAGTGGGACGTCATGTCAGTGCTTGAGCATGGAGTCCATGTTCCTCTAGAACTTTTGTGCTTGCAGCTCCCCTGAAAAGGTACTGAAGTGTTCCTCTACAACTGTAAGACCTTTAAACCTCCTTAGCCCCCTGCAACTTCCACTAATCTATGCAACAGTCCCTTTTGCACCTTGGCATCCCCATCTGCCATCCATTCTCTGCAGCACCACCTCTGTACCCGCCTCCACTATATCCACAGTCTGAACCTGGGCTACACCCAATACCAGGGCAAGGCCTTCTAGAACCCAAGAAAAATGAAGCCAAAATGTGCAGTGTTGAGGCAGGCAAAGCTTTGTATTTGCACCTAGAGTGGCCGGGATGGCACAGGGAACATAATTGGCCACCACTGTCCACCATGCCTAGTCTTGACACTTTGCGGTCCATGGAAAACCAAATAGAAAAGGGAAAAAAGATGTGACACGGTTCCACCAGTGTTGTTTAGCTATCAGGAGCTTTGGGAAGCCAGGTTTTCATTAACATTATTGGAACCAATTTTGGTTTTATCTGTAAACTAGTTATAACTCATAAAAAGTGCAAATTGTATTCTTTTGTAAAGTCACTAGAATGAGGTCTGTGGTACAGATGATGGTTCTGTCTATTTTGTGACAGACCACTGTGCTGGTTCTGTTCCCCCAATGCCTATTATGACTAAATCTCAATCATGTAATTATGATAGACCACCCCCATCCCATCCTGCAGACATACAAGCCTTCTCGTCTCACTGATAGGGAATACAATGATTACACCGGGACTACACCGTATGACGTCAGCTTAATGAGGATGTTTTTTGCTCGGGATGTATGATTTTGTCAAACGGGCTCAATACATCTTTATATGAGGATCTTGCTGTACCCAAAGTTCTACCGCCTGCTCCTGTTCTCCATTCCACAAGATAAATAAAACCAGTACTTACTGGGAATTAACTAATTGTTCTTGTTATGTGACAGATCACTGTGCTGGTTCGTTTCCCCCATGCCTATTATGAATAGGGATGAGCCGAACACCCCCTATTTGGTTCGCACCAGAACATGCGAACAGGCAAAAAATTTGTTCAAACACGCGAACACCGTTAAAGTTTATGGGACACGAACATGAATAATCAAAAGTGCTAATTTTAAAGGCTTATATTCATGGTATTGTCATAAAAAGTTTTTGGGGACCTGGGTCCTGCCCCAGGGGACATGGATCAATGCAAAAAAAAGTTTTAAACACGGCCGTTTTTTCAGGAGCAGTGATTCAACACCTGGGGGGTGTCTATAGTATTCGTGTAAAGGGGCGCATGTTTCCCGTGTTTAGAACAATCTGACAGCAAAATGACATTTCAAAGGAAAAAAAGTCATTTAAAACTACTCGCGGCTATTAACCACCTCAGTACATGGCTTTTATACACCCTTCCTTCCCAGACCAATTTTTAGCTTTCAGCGCTCTCACACTTTGAATGACAATTACTCATTAATGCTACACTGTACCCAAACCAAATTTTTATCATTTTTTTTCTCACAAACATAGCTTTCTTTTGGTGGTATTTAATCACTGTTTTTTTTTTTTGCAATATAAGCGAAAAAAGAGAGAAATTTTTGAAAAAAAACACTTTGTTTTAGTTTCTATTGTAAAATTTTGCAAATAAGTAATTTTTCCTTCATAAATTTGGGCCAAAATGTATACTGCTACATATCTTTAGTAAAAATAACCCAAATTAGTGGATATTATTTGGTCTCTGTGAAAGTTATAGAGTCTACAAGCTAT
Source organism: Aquarana catesbeiana (assembly GCA_037953035.1). NCBI lineage: Eukaryota > Metazoa > Chordata > Amphibia > Anura > Ranidae > Aquarana > Aquarana catesbeiana. The sequence continues at coordinate 141,201 of JBBHAA010002661.1, forward strand.
GGTGCAAATCATTGAAAAATGATCACATCTGATCACACCTGATGTACTGAAGGCCTATCTCACTTCTTGAGGCCCTAACAAGCCAAGAAAGTACAAATACCCCCCAAATTACCCCTTTTTGGAAAGCAGACATTCCAAGGTATTTAGTAAGAGGCATGGTGAGTTTTTTGAAGTTGTAATTTTTTCCCACAATTCTGGGAATTTTTTTTTTGCACAAAATTATCATAATAACAAGTTATTTCTCTCACACAGCACATGCATACTTGCAATGACACCCCAAAATACATTCTGCTACTCCTCCTGAGTATAGTGATACCACATGTGTGAGACTTTTACACAGCCTGGCCACATACAGAGGTCTAACATCCAACTAGCACCGTCAGGCGTTTTACGAGCATAAATTGCACATCTCATTTGATGACAACCTATCACACTTTTGAAGGCCCTGGAGCACCAGGTCAATGCAAACGCCCATAAAATGACCCCATTTTGGAAAGCTAACACCCCAACATATAATCTATGAGGCATAATTAGTCTTTTGAATGGTTCATTTTTTTCCCGAAGTTTTTGGAAACTGTGGAAAAAAAATGAAAATGCATTTTTTTTTACACAAAGTTGTCCATTCATAAGATATTTCCAACACACAGCATGTACATAGCAAAAATGACACCCCAAAATACATTCTGCTACTCCTCCTGAGTATGGCGATACCACATGTGTGAGACTTTTACATAGTCTGGCCACATACAGAGGCCCAACATCCAAGTAGCACTGTCAGTTGTTCTAGGAGCATACATTATACACAAATTCCTGCCAACCTATCACATTGTTGAAGGCCCTTCATATTTCTTACACATAGCATGTACTGTACATACCAATTACAAACCAAAATACATTCTGCTGAGTAAAGGGTAAAGAAAAGATTACCTGCAGTTTTAGTAGTGCAATGGTCCACAGAGAAGAGCATCGGTCCAGGCAGCAGGCAGGAACGTGGACAGCAACAGCAAAACAGGCAGCAGGCAGGAATAGTCAGTACAGGTAGAGATGTCAGCACAGCCAAAGCATTAGTCCAGATAGCAGGCAGGGATGTGGCCAGCAGCAGCAAAAGGATCAAAGGATCGTCCATGCAGCAGGCAGGAATACTGTCCATAGTTAGTACATGCAGCAGGCAGAGGTATGGTCAGCACAGCCAGAGTATTTGTCCAGGGAGCAGGCAGTACCATCAAGCTTAGGGCATCGGTCAGGAAAGAATGGGGACAGGGTTGGAGGCTTCTCCCACCCAAATCGCTTTGAAGCCTCCGAGCAACCAGACCCTGTTATGGGAACACAGAAAACCAAAAACTGTTTTTCTGAACTCCGAACACTATTCTGGAGCCCCTCACATATGTGAGACCCCTGTGTAGCAGGGTGAAAGATCAATCCAAGGGGCAGGCAAAAACATGGTCAACAGGCCGAGGTCAGTGCAGGAAAAAAGGCAGAAAGAGACGGTAGGCAGAGGCATAGTCGATACAGTCCAGGGTCAGTTCACATGAAAGGCAAAAACATGGTGGAAAAACAATGCAGACAGTAGGCAGAGGCATAGTCGAAAAACAGGCCAGGGTCGGTTCACTTGGAAGGCAATGATATGGTTGGTTGAGGAAGGGAAATATTCAGGACAGAAATTAAAAACGGGCAAATGGCAGTATTAGAAATATGGACTAATAACTTTCCAGAGTGTGATATCGCCTGAAGCATTCTCCGATGCAAAGGCCAGGTTGGGAGGGACAGTCGGTACAATGGAAGCTGGTATCTTTCCTAATCCCTTTTTTGGTGCACACCCGACATTTTTTTTGGCGTCGTCTTCTGGATCCTGTTGGTGGAATATGGTCTGGGAAATGGCACTCATGTAGCCTGCTGACAGAATCGGAGCGAATGCTTTCTGGGGGGATACTTGCTGATAAATCAGGGCAGTGACAATGTCTAGGCATGTGCATTTCGTTTCATTCCGAATCGAAATTCGGACAAATTTTTCATTATTCGGAAATTCGGATGCATCCGAATTTCCGAATTACAAAAGTAAAGAATTTAAACAAATCCGAAAAAAAACGAACGAATTCGAAAACATATTCGAATCGAATTCGAAAACATATTCGAATCGAATTCGAAAACATATTCGAAAACATATTCGAATCGAATTCGAAAACATATTTGAAAACATATTCGAATCGAATTAGAAAACATAATCGAATTCGAAAAAAATAGAAAACGTTTTTCTAAAAAAAACAATAAGATAGAATATAAAATAATAAAGCAATAGAATATATATATATAAATATATACATATATAAATATATATATATATATATATATATATATATATATATATATATATATATATATATATATAATTTTTTTTTTATTATTCTCTTCTATTGTTTTTTTATGCTTTTTTTTTCTATTATTTTATATTTTATAATAGTCTTTTCAATTCAAATTCAAATCCATTCTATACGAAATTCGAATTTCGGTACATGGCTTCTGAAGTTTGAATTTCGTATAGAATGAATTCGAATTGGAATAGAAAAGATTAGAACAGAAAATAATAGAAAAGAATAGACTAGAAAAACAATAGAACAGAATAGAAGAAAATATAATATATATATTATATTTTCTTCTATTCTGTTCTATTGTTTTTCTAGTCTATTCTTTTCTATTATTTTCTATTCTATTCTAATCTTTTATATTCAAATTTGATTTCGGTCTATATGAAATTCGAATTTTGGAAGATGTTTTATATATATATATATATATATATATATATATATATATATATATATATATAATTTTATATTCTGTTTCATTGTTTTTCTATGCTATTCTTTTCTATTCTATTCTAAACTTTTCTATTCTAATTTAAATTCATTCTATACGAAATTCGAATTTCGGAAGATGGCTTCTGAAAGTGGAATTTCATATAGAATGAATTCGAATTTGAATAGAAAAGATTAGAATAGAAAATAATAGACTAGACAAACAATAGAACAGAACAGAATAAAATATAATATATATAATTTATTCTATTCTGTTCTATTGTTTTTCTAGTCTTTTCTCTTCTACTCTATTCTAATCTTTCCTATTCAAATTCATTTTATAAGAAATTCAAATTTCGGAAGATGGTTATATATATGTATGTGTATGTGTATGTGTATATGTATAATATATATATATATATATATATATATATATATATATATATATATATATATATATATATATATGTGTGTATGTGTATATGTATAATATATATATATATATATATATATATATATATATATATATATATATATATATAAGATTAGAATAGAATAGAAAATAATAGAAAAGAATAGACTAGAAAAACAATAGAACAGAATAGAAGAAAACATAATATATATATTATATTTCCTTCTATTCTGTTTTCTATCTTTTCTATTCAAATTCAAATTCATTCTACACGAAATTCAAACTTCAGAAGCCATGTACCGAAATTCGAATTTCGTATAGAATGAATTTGAATTGAAAAGACTATTATAGAATATAAAATAATAGAAAAGAAAAGCATAAAAAAAAACAATAGAAGAGAATAAAACAAAAAAATTACCGTATTTATCGGCGTATAACACGCACCGGCGTATAACACGCACCCCAAGTTTAGGAGGGAATTTTAAGGAAAAAAAACTTTTAGGAGGGAAGTTTAAGGGAAAAAACTTACATTTAAATGCCCATCATTGCAGCCTTCTCAGTGCAGCCTTGCCCCAGTGCAGCCATGTCAGTGCAGCCATGTCAGTGCAGCCTTGTCAGTGCAGCCTTGTCAGTGCAGCCTTCCCCAGTGTCCATTGCAGCCTTATCCCAGTGCAGCCTTGCCCCAGTGCAGCCTTGCAGCTCGCAAAATCCTGTGATCCCCTGCGATCTGAGCTTCAAAATCGCCGACCGCGATTTGAAAATGGTGCCGCCGGAGCCAAAATACACAGAGCCGGTCCTCGTCTCTTCTCGGCGGCTCTCGTTCACTTTTGGCTCCACTTGTAGTCCCGTCCGGGATGGGCGTGACTGTGAGCGGAGCTATCCGAACCTAGCTGAGTACACTCGGCTAGGTTCGGGCGGCGCTCGAGTGAAGCCGAAAGTGGTCGAGAAGAGCCGAGCTCAGGATCGCAATAACACGCACCCGTGATTTTCCCCTGATTTTAAGGGGAAAAAAGTGCTTGTTATACGCCGATAAATACGGTATATATATATATATATATATATATATATATATATATATATTTATTTTATTTTATTTTATTTTTTTCTATGCTGGTCTATTGTTTTTCAATTCTTTTCTATTGTGTTCTATTTTATTCTAATCTTTTCTATTTGAATGCAAAATCATTCTATACGAAATTTGAATAATATAAAAGAATAGCATAGAAAAACAACAGAACAGAATAGAAAAAAATATAAAATATTCTATTCTAATCTTTTCTATTCAAATTCATTCTGTACCAAATTCCAATTTTTGTATTTATTTATTTATATATATATATATATATATATATCTATATATATAGATAGATATAGATCTATCTATATATATAGATAGATCTATATATATACATATATATATATATATATATATATATACACATATATATATATCTATATATATATAGATATATATCTATATATATCTATATATATATCTATAATATTTCTTTCTATTCTGTTCTACTGTTCTATTGTTTTTCTATTCTATTCTTTTCTATTAGAATTTGATTTCATTCTATTTCTATATAACTATTTTCCGAAATTCGAATTTTGTATAGAATGAATTTGAATTCAAATAGAAAAGATCAGAATATAATAGAAAATAATAGAAAAACAATAGAACAGAATAGAAAAAATAGTATATATATACATATATATATATATATATATATATATATATATATATATATATATATATATAAAACCATCTTCCAAAATTCGAATTTCGTATAAAATTCAAATTCGAATTTGAATAGAAAAGATTAAAATAGAGTAGAAAGAATAGACTAGAAAAACAATAGAACAGAATAGAATAAGATATAATATATATATATATTATATTTTATTCTGTTCTGTTCTATTGTTTTTCTAGTCTATTCTTTTCTATTCAAATTCAAATTCATTCTATACGAAATTCGAATTTCAGAAGCCATCTTCCGAAATTCGAATTTCATTTAGAATGAATTCAAATTCGAATAGAAAAGTTTAGAATAGAATAAAAAAGAATAGCATAGAAAAACAATGAAACAGAATAGAAAAAAATATAATATATATATATTATATTTTATTCTCTTCTGTTCTATTGTTTTTCTAGTCTATTCTATTTCTATTATTTTCTATTCTAATCTTTTCTATTCAAATTCAAATTCATTCTATATGAAATTCTAATTTTAGAAGCCATCTTCCGAAATTCGAATTTCGCATAGAATTAATTCAAATTCGAATAGAAAAGTTTAGAATAGAATAGAAAAGAATAGCATAGAAAAACAATGGAACAGAATAGAAAAAAAATATAATATATATATTTAACCATCTTCCAAAATTGGAATTTGGTACAGAATGAATTCGAATTCAAATAGAAAAGCTTAGAATACAATATATTATATTTTTTTCTATTCTGTTCTATTGTTTTTCTATGCTATTCTTTTATACTTTCTATTCTATCCTAATCTTTTCTACTGGAATTCGATTTCATTCTATACGAATTTCAAATTTCGCAAAATGGTTATATATAGTTTACTTTTTCAAATTCAGTTATTGTTTTTTTCGAATGCGGTAGAATTTTTTCGAATTTTATAGTTTTTTACGAATGTGGTAGAAATTTTTCGAATTTGAGTTTTTTTCGAATGTGGTAGAATTTTTTCGAATTTGATATTTTTTTCGAATGTAGTAAAATTTTTTTTGAATTTGATAGTTTTTTTCGAATGTGGTAGAATTTTTTCGAATTTGAGTTTTTTTTCGAATGTGGTCGAATTTTTTCGAATTTGATATTTTTTTTGAATGTAGTAAAATTTTTTTTGAATTTGATAGTTTTTTTCGAATGTGGTAGAATTTTTTCGAATTTGACAGTTTTTTTCGAATGTGGTAGAATTTTTTTCAAATTTGATAGGTTTTTTTCGAATGTGGTAGAATTTTTTCGAATTTGACAGCTTTTTTCGAATGTGTTAGAATTTTTTAGAATTTGATAGTTTTTTTTCGAATACGGTCAAATTTTTTCGAATGCGGTCGAATTTTTTCGAATTCGAATTCAAAACGAAACAAATTCCGAAAACGAATGTAATGAATGCAACGAATTTAACGAAACAAATTTAGTTAAATAACAAATCGAAACGAAACGAAACTAAACAAATTTTTTCATCCTGCACATTGTCGTGAATTTTCAGTCAGAATAAGTTGTGCCTTTTTAAGGACAGGTTTCCCGCACAATAATTATCCTTGAGTAATTTTTAACGAAGATATTTTTAAGATACAAAATCAATCTATGTGACGCAGTCTATACTTGTGAAACTTATTCACGGAGACGTGTGGTCACACAAAATAGAAATTTTATTGGTAAACAAACACAAATAATCACATGAAATTAAGATACCGATTGCGTTACATGAACGTCTTGAAAATCAATAAAAACACTTGCAAGAATGGGCGTACCGTCCCTTTGACATAATACCACCATGATAACTTCTCGGTAGAATCAATAACCTTGTGAACTTGACAATTAAACAGAACATCTGTATTTCACACGTACAACCGTTACTTTACTGCAGGTAAGTAAGTGGTTAAAATTGTGAAATAAATTAGACGTTTGCTTTGTCAATAAATGTGGCAACTATGCAAAAAGAAAAATATAATGAAAAATTTGAATCTTTAGAGAAAAATCTACAAGGCGGTTATTGATTCGGGAGAATGATTATCAACTGTATAATATTCAATACATCAATATTTGTGAGAACATATCAATATTTGAGAGAACATGCAAAATAAAATCAACATGACATAATTACCCATTCCAGGATGGCTGCAATTCCTATGGGCTAGTTACCAGAGTTAAGATGGCTGCCGTAGTTTCAAAATGGATACTCCTAAAGAGGATTTACTTCTTGTGACCTCCGAGTTCTAAGTATTAGGTGTGAGGAATTTTCATGAATGTAAAGAGATGAATTCATGCATGGTGCATGAGTGTCAGTCTGGGAGTGTGTGTGTCCCCCAGTGTCCCCCCTTCAGGGTGGATCCCTGAGCTCTCCCCCTGAGCTCTCTCCTCCTTCCGTTCGTTCCCTCGTCCGTTTGTTCTCTCGTCCGTTTGTTCTCCTGGTTTCCCATCTTCCTTGCCTCTAAATACCATTTCAGATAATAAGACCATAAAAATTATAATGGCTCTGCCCAAAAGGAGGTGGCTCACTTCCCATTGGGTTAGGAGACTTAATTATTAACTTCCTCTGGAAATTTAGTGAGTTCAAATAATACCACCTTCAACCACTAGGTGTCTCACACATGTTTTGAGTCCATCCTTTTAAATTAATACGTCCTATTTTCATAAGGTGTATAATGGTAGGGATAAATATATACTTTTAAATATTCTGGTAATCGGTCTAATGTAAAATATACTCAGTATAAGTTTGATTAATCATCATTACACAACTTGGTTATATAACTGTATCTCTATAAATGTATATCTGTAAACTGGTCTATCTAGGAAACACACACATTGTTATATACTTCATCAATACCACATAAAATGATTATTTATATGGATACCTGTATAACTTCGGGTATCTCCACTGAACATTTGTTTATCTTAAGTGTAGGCTACAATCTTAAAAGATTATAATCATGATTATATGTTTTTCCTAATACTAATTCGTTACTTAAAACACTTCTACTTATAAAATCACACTCTCATATACATTTTCTTCATAGCAAAGTTGTTGGGTCCGCAGACGCCAACATTATAATGTCTCTGTGACCTACAATGTCAGAGATAGTTTAAAATGACTTATGATAACCTTATTGATACCCTATATTATTTTTGACTAGCACAATATTCAACTTTCACTAATGTGTTGAGAGGGACCTTGAACATTCTCACGGGGTGTTTAGAACTGACTTGTTTGTATAAACCATCCTTAAAGTTCATACAATGGTTCTGTTAACCAAGGTGTTAGCTATTTAAACAGTTCTTCATTCGAACACAATAAGTGAGGTTATCTCTATGCGAGATACCCTTGTGTCCTGTGGCAGTTTTTGTTTCTTCACAATACCATGTAAATATCTCCTTGTTTTGTGACAGGAATAGTCTTTGTTCCAACAGCTTCCTTTACAATACATGCTTGTAAAAATCTTCAATATTTGAGGTAGTAGAGACAGGCTTGGTCAAACATGAGAATGTCCATTTTATCCTAAAAGTCCCCAAGAGGGCAACAGTTCAACTATTTAACATCACAGTTCATCTACTTGGTGAGGCCTAGCATCTCTCATGTTTCTGCCAGTAAATATAAAATATATTTCTTCCTGAATTCACAACAACATGTCTAACAATGTCTTCAATAAACTTTATGAAGGTGGTGGGTGTTTCTGTTGATTTTTGGTAGATTATGAAAGAATTTAAAAGGGCCAAATGAAAAAAGTAAATTGCGACTTTTTTGTACCAGAATAGGGATTTTCTTGTTGAAAGATAGGACTGCAACAACTGATCGTTTAAATCCACCCCCCCCATGTATTTATTGTACTCAGTGATACAGGTAGGCTTGTGAACGGTACCACGTCCTCTGTGAAGTTCCACCGAGGTGTCATCGTGGATGGTGGACATGATGTACACATCTTTTCTAGCCCTTCACTTCACAGCCAACACTTCTTCATTCCTCAAGCTTGTCGATTCCCCTTTGAATGTTTGTGGTGACAAGACGCTGTGGGAAGCCCTTTCATTTTTTTCTTGCTGTACCACAGGCCAAAGTTTGTTTGAGATATAGGTGGCGGAGAAGGGGCAAACTAGTATAATAATTGTCCATGTTGTTGTGGAAATTTTATATTAATGTGTTGTCATAAGTCTCCCAGTGTGTCTGATCAACCACAGCCCGTTCTAAAGAACTGGCTGGGGCAGATCGATGCTGGCTGAGACCTGTTAGGTAATGGAAAACTTCCTGATGTTTGGAGAGAAGTGTTTGCGGAGAGAGGACATGTCCGCCAGCAAAGGGCCCCTGTGCAATGCACAGAACGATCGTCTGGTGGGAATGCGTTCACTCTGCAAAGACGTTATCGGTTTAGAGGTGTTTTGCTCTTGTCACCCCTGGTATGCCTGATCAACATGTTTGGGGTGCCATGATGTATACCTGCAGATAATCTCCCATGCACAAGGAACTTTAGTCATCGTCATTTAGTATATTGTATCATGTTCTGTAGTCATTGTTCATTGGTTGTTTTGTATTCTGTTGTTAAATCCTTATATGGTCACTTACATCCTGTGAGGTCATATCCTGTGAGGCTGAGGTCATACCCTGTGAAGGAAACGATTGGCTGTTGGGGCCAGGGCTTCCTGTTTGTGATTGCTTTTGTGGTCTTTTGAATAAAGGAGGGAGACAGAGCTGAAAAGCCAGTCTTGCTGAGATGAGAATGTAAGAACCATGTGTTTTGTCTTGTTGGATGGATGGGGCACACACCAGAGGATGGATACGATCAAAAGGTGAGATGCACTGGTATTATATCATTAGACGAAATTGCTATTATGATTAGAAACAGGAGATTTGGCTGTGTGCTTTGCGTACAACCAAATTTCCATAACAGCATGGCGAGCCAGCCAGGAGTGAACAGAACCTCCTTCAGAATCGGATCATTAAGATGTGCTGGGGAGGGTCTGCTTCGCAAAAAGAACACATTTTTCGTCTTTTGAAATAATGCTGGAAGTTTGATCGTATGTCTGGTGTGTGTCTGTGTGCGTGTGTGTGCGTGTGTGTGTGTCTGTGTGTGTGTGCCTGTGTGTGTGTGTGTGTGTGATGCTGTGTAATAATGCAGATGTTTGAAATAGAAATGTATGAATTGATATTATTTGCAGCCTGCAATGTGTGTGTGGAGTAGTTTTGTAAGTAGCTGAACCTGTTTGTAAAGATGAGTTTAGTGAAGGGGCAGGCATTGTTGTTTTTGTATTGAAAGGGTCTACGCCCTGGGGGAAGGGAACTCTAATGTTCTGAACAGACATACAAGCATTCACTGTCTGTATCTTTCAATGTCTTGTTCCTGTGAAAGCTGATGTGAACTGAGTTTGAGGGTATGTTTCAGCCGTGTAATTGTGGGTTATGTGGCTTGGTTGTTTCGTTGGATAGCATGTGTTCCGAAGTTGTGCTTTTTGTAACTTTAACACTTTTAAATGTTTGTCTAAGCGTTCATTTAGTATCTCAAATGTGTACGTTTTTGGGGAGAAATTTTTGGTTTTGGCAGGAAATTGGTTTTTGTCTGCTACTTCCTTTTGTTCTCTTGTTGTTGTTGTCTACCATGTGACTACGGTTGGCCATTTTCTTTTCCTTTGTGTGTGAACTTTAAAATGTTTATCCATCTTGGTCAGTTTTGGCGGGAAAATGCGCCATTTTGTTGTGGCCTGGCCTTTGTTGTGGTCACCATGTGCATCGGTGGCCATTTTGAAGACCTGTGAGCTCCCCCTGGAGCTGCTTCATTTGTGTGTGCAAAGCCATGTGCTTTAAGCTACAATCTGGCTTTTAGGCACCATTTTGTGAATTCTATTTTTGTACTGTTTACATACTTTTCAAGGAAACAATTGCGTTTTCTGTATTGAATATTGGTTTTAAGTTGAAATGCCTGTCGCATATCCAAGTGCCCATGCATTGTTGGGACATCACAATAGGAGCTGTTTACACACTGTGGGGGTCTCAGGTTTCTAGGTAATAGCATGGGGGGAGTTCTAACTCTCAGAGTCAAATAGAGTGTAGTGTTTAAGAAATCCTGGTTTGTCTTGTCATTTGTTAATGTCGGCCATTTTTCTGTAGTCCTGGTTTCATTCACCATTTTGCCATGGACCGATTTTCGATTGCTGCAACTGCCTTCTTGTTTCTGCTGATTTTGGTATCGAGCGAAATATCTCTGGTTTTGTACTGAATTCCATTTCCAATAGAATCATTTAGGTTTTTATTCCAGTTGTTTTAAAGAAGTTTATGTTTCTAGTGAAGAAATCTCGATTTTGGCGGGATCAACAACTAAATTTCATGTGTTAATGGCACCATTTTATTTGTGGCTGCCGTGGAAGGAAAAAGAACTCCTTCAGCCATCTTTTTGCAGGAGTTTCAGTTTTTGGCTTTTGTTACACTGTTGTGTGGTATTTCTGTCAAAACTTTTGGTTTTCCTAGGGGATATGTGAGTCAAGGGGGATTCCCTCCCATTTGCAATATGGGGGCTTATTCCAACCACTCCAGGACAAAGAGTTTTTATCTGTTGATGTTAGCCATAGATTTTTCTAATGTTTTGATAGACAAAATATGAAGCTATTTGAGGCTTCCCCTCCCCCTCCCTCTTCCTACTCAGGTATGCAACAGGAAGTTGGTGGGAGGGGCTTGGCATCTTTTGACTTGTGTTTGGAAAGACAAAATCATTTTTATTTTTATTAAATTAAATGAAGGTTTATACTGTAATACAGTTTTGGGTAGAGAGCAAACAGGAGGCATCCAAGTTATTGTTGTAATATCTGGGTACAGATAGAAGCCATAAGTTTGTTTTTGTTTTGAATAGCGGAGGATTTCATGGTGTTTTTGTAGTTGTTGGATGAACACGTTTAGAGGGCTGTATATCGTGAGACTGGTCGGGCCGTGTATAATAGTCGGAATTCCAGTTCGTGATTGTATTAGCATAAACGTGAGGAGTAGTACGCTAACAGCCCCGCTCAGGCCGTGTAGAATAATCGGAATGCGGGGGTCGATTATGGTGACAAAGGCGCAAACCATAATCGCTCCGAAAATAAAGCGCAGGGTTCTCTGGATGCAGAGTTCGCCAAAAAAAGCGATTTGAATCGTCATGGGCAATAGGTCGTCCATGCACCCCAGTCAGACAGCAACATAATACATGAAATCTGAGTTCTGAGGAAAAGGCCATTAAACCCCAGAAAGATTGACATAGGTGGTCCAAGGATACTATTTTGGGTATCCCTCTGGAGTTGATGTAGCGTGACTGTGGCTTCAGAAATCTGTAATGTTGAGTGAGTTGATGGATGCGTAGTATACATTTGTGTGATTAAAAATACACAGGCCTGTTTTTGAACTTTGTGTGGCTGGTCCATGCAAAGATTTTGAAATGCTCTCATGCCTTTCAAATTGTATTCTTTTTCTATCGCTAAAAGAGTGAAGGCAGCATTCCATCTGGTCGTTTTTATTTTTTCATTTTTTGTTTTTGGGAACTATGAAATATCTCCCCCACATTTGTATCTAAATGTTTTTCTTTGTCTCATTGTTTGTATGTGGTAACAAGATGTTTGAACCTCCCGTGACAGCCCTCTTGCGTGTCGCGGCTGTTGTATTTTAGGAAAAAAAAAAAACACAAAAAACGTGAAAGTAAGATTTACAGAGGGTTTAGTTATTATCGGTTTTGTGGAATGTCAGTGACAATTTACCAATGTACACGAATGTTGTATTGTTTACCATTCTTTGAAGGATAGAGTAATAACTTTTGTTTATAAGTATCTTTTCAGGTCCAGTTTCTGGAAGTGTGTGTACAGGTGTATAAGAAGGTAAAAGTATCATAGGCTATTTCACTGTTTTATTCTGCACCATTCTAAACCCTGCATGTCTTCCTCCAGTTTGTAATGAGGAGGGAAGAAAAGGGGGATGAGAGTGGTGAGAATAACACATTTTCAAACCAACAATACTAACCGCTCTAATTCTAACCAAGTTTGTGCCAAGACTGTCTTTCTTTGATGGAATTTGAATCAGCAAGCAGCAGTCTGGTGAAAGAGGCTCCCATCCCAGATGCTAAGAACCTTTTTGTCACTGGTTCCAGGTATTACACCCCGGATGGTAAGCCACACACAGGTTATGCAGTGACCACAGTCCCGATGTCTGGGTTATTGTCATATGAGGTTTGTTTGAAGGTCAACCAAAAACAGAATTGTACTTTCCTCATTAGCTGTCAACTACATTCTCAGCTGATGCTGTGGGTGCAATCACTGTAACATGAACTTCAAAAGGTCCACCACAGGGTTCACGAGTCCATCCTGGACCCTGACACAATAACCAGTTTACATTCTTTCCAACCAGGTGACTGGGTCATTGTAAAGAAGCTTGAGGGATGAGACCACGCCAGACACTGCAAGAAGCGGATCAACTACAAAGAGTAGAGGAGTATCTTTGTTCATTTATATTTTTTTGTTTAATAAATTTTGGCAAGGGTAACGATGGAAAGCATCCCAACTAGCTAAGAAAGAGAACAGGACACATGGTCGGGTATTAGTGCCCCAGCGATGACGGCGGTACATGCTATATGTGACGTTCATATTGGTGTGAGGAGTTTTGATAAACTAGTAAAATCCAAACAGACACCTGTCAAAAGAACTTAACAACAAAACATTTCTAGAGGGTAAAATTAGTTATAATTTTAACAATAGCTCTGGTTCTTGCCAGCTTTGGTATCGGGATAATGAGGTAGTCCACAAGTGTGCTACAACTGAAGTTTGGTATTAATGCGGATCTACAGTTTATAAGGTAATTTCCAGTAAGGCAAGAGGTTCATGTGTGCTGATGAAACTCGTCCCAGCATCTTATGTCGTGGCCGATCGTGAGGATCTGATGGCACGAGAGAAAGTAAGAATGGCAGGGACAGCTGGAAGGGAATTGCTTATACACGGTGGGGGCTTGAGCTTATGAAACGCTTGAACAATTTCTCATCCATTGAGGATGGGATGTTTCATGTAACGGTTGAAGCTACAAGGAAGTTCCTACATTCCAAGGGGGTTTCTGGGAATTCATAAGTAAAGATTGTTATATCTGGATCGGGGATAGTAGTGACAAAGTTCAGGCCCATATGGAAAGGTTTAGATCCCTGCAAGGCAAAGCCAGAGCTATAGATAGTGAAGGTTGGAATCCTTTTTAAGGGTTTGGGAATCGTTGGACATTTAATTTTTACCTTGCAGCAGATCATAGTGAAGGAAGTAGGGGTATATATACTTATGATGTTTTTGTTTCTATTCCTTCTATATGCCATTGATGAGGTGCTCCTGTTGCCTGATTGGACGCGTGACCAGAGCCTGAGCACATGACCACATCTTCCCTGATGAGATGCCCCGAAGCCCGACCCACGTACAAGACACAGAGGATCCCAGACCGACCGGCGACTACTACAGCTCACCATGTCATCTCCAACAGAGTCTACATGTCAAGCCGTGTTTTACTTTTTATGGACTAAGAAGATCAGGATTCATCGAGGGACACATGGGATCATATGACAAGAGGAGGGACTGTTGTGGAAATTTTATATTAATGTGTTGTCATAAGTCTCCCAGTGTGTCTGATCAACCACAGCCCGTTCTAAAGAACTGGCTGGGGCAGATCGATGCTGGCTGAGACCTGTTAGGTAATGGAAAACTTCCTGATGTTTGGAGAGAAGTGTTTGCGGAGAGAGGACATGTCCGCCAGCAAAGGGCCCCTGTGCAATGCACAGAACGATCGTCTGGTGGGAATGCGTTCACTCTGCAAAGACATTATCGGTTTAGAGGTGTTTTGCTCTTGTCACCCCTGGTATGCCTGATCAACATGTTTGGGGTGCCATGATGTATACCTGCAGATAATCTCCCATGCACAAGGAACTTTAGTCATCGTCATTTAGTATATTGTATCATGTTCTGTAGTCATTGTTCATTGGTTGTTTTGTATTCTGTTGTTAAATCCTTATATGGTCACTTACATCCTGTGAGGTCATATCCTGTGAGGCTGAGGTCATACCCTGTGAAGGAAACGATTGGCTGTTGGGGCCAGGGCTTCCTGTTTGTGATTGCTTTTGTGGTCTTTTAAATAAAGGAGGGAGACAGAGCTGAAAAGCCAGTCTTGCTGAGATGAGAATGTAAGAACCATGTGTTTTGTCTTGTTGGATGGATGGTGCACACACCAGAGGATGGATACGATCAAAAGGTGAGATGCACTGGTATTATATCATTAGACGAAATTGCTATTATGATTAGAAACAGGAGATTTGGCTGTGTGCTTTGCGTACAACCAAATTTCCATAACAATGTAAATATGGTACCCCTTTTGGAGGAGTGGGAATGCCAACTCCCAAACAATTTTCCCACTTATTCCCATGTAAGAGGGACACTCAGGGGGCTGGAGCTGGGAATCTTTGCCTTCGTACACGCGGAATGAGTGCACATAACCGGTGTCACTTTCACAAAGCTTGTTAAGCTTCAAGCCGTACCTCTCCCTCTTACTGGGGATATATTGCTTGATTCCCAGCCTGCCTGTGAAATGAACCAGGGATTCATCCACAGATATATTTTTGTCAGGGACATAAACTTCGGCAAACTTCTGGGAAAAAAAATTAATTAGGGGGCGTACTTTATATAGTTTGTCAAAGTTTGGGTGATTTCGGGGGGGCACTGTGAGTTGTCACTGAAATGCAAGAAGTACATTATGATTTCATATCGGGACCTGGACATGGCTGATGAAAAACCTGGCATATGGTGGATGGGTTTGGTCGACCAATACTTATGAATTTCATTTTTTTTGTAAGCCCTATGTTGAGGGTTAGGCCTAAAAACAATTTTAGCTCCACTACTGTTAGGGGTCTCCATTCAAAAGGGCGGGCATAGCTGGAGCTGGGGTTGGTTGTAATGAACTGTTGGGCAAAGAGATTAGTTTGGTCCACGATGCCTTGAATCAATTCGTTAGGGAAAAATAAATTTAAAAAATCCATTTGTGAAAAACCTGCAGTGTTGACCTGCACACCCAGCTGTGCTGTAAAAGGGGGGATCGTGGCTGACCCTGTGGTAGAAGGCAGCCACAATGGGTTTGCCAAGGAATCTGAAAGATGGGTTTGGGCCCTACTTCTTTGGCGTGCACTTGTGCTGGGCCTTTCCTCCTGGGGTCTAGCAGCGCTTGTACTTGGCCCCTCCTCCTTGGGTCTACCGCTGCTGGCACTGCAGGTAGCTGCCTGGTGTTCAGACCATTGTCTTTTTGAACGGAGTGCTTCCTCCTCTGATTCGGATCCTGATGTGCTGCCTTTGGGGGGCTCGTATTCTGAACCAGAACCAGAATCTGAACTGAGCGGTGAGAGCTCCCTGTTGCTCTCATCGGTCAGACTCAGTATTTGGTATGCCTCTTCTGGGGTGTACACCTTTCAGGATATAGTGGCTGACTGGCTGTATGTACTCTGGTGGCTGGTGGTGAGGTGGCAGGTACTCTGGTGGCAGGTACTCTGGTGGTGAGGTGGTGGGTACTCTGGTGGCAAGTACTCTGGTGGCAGGTACTCTGGTGGCAGGTGATGAGGTGGCGGGTACTCTGGTGGCAGGTGATGAAGTGGCGGGTACTCTGGTGGCAGGTGATGAGGTGGCGGGTACTTTGGTGGCAGGTGGTGAGGTGGCGGGTACTCCTGATGGACAGGTACTCCTGATGGACAGGTACTCTAGATGACAGGTACTCTAGATGACAGGTACTCCTGATGACAGGTACTCTTTATTTAGGGGGGCAATCTGGGCACAGTAGTACATATGTAATAGGTAACTCACTGTTAGCTGATCTCTTCTCCTCACACTGGATCGGTGTGTGAGGAGAAGAGCCCAGCAACAGCAGTTACACACACAGTCTTTCTGTTTACATTACTGACCAGCTGTGATTGGACACAGCCAGTCATGTGGTGGAGAGCCATGTCATTGGCTACAGTGATCGGGGCTGAGCTGTATCCAGGGGAAAAGCCTCAGCCCCGATCATCGCTCTGCGCGGCACTAGGAGAGATGATACACACCGCTTCCCAATGCCGCTCTGCATTGACAGATCCGCCGTTACCGACGCTCCACCGCCCGCCGCTGCCCACCGCCGCCGCTTCAATGCCCCCATCGGGGAACGGCTGTGTCCTGAGGGAAACAACGGTACCCCGATCGCCGCTCTGCGGGCCCCCGGGGGTCCGCAGTAGCGGAGGAAAGCCGAGGCCGTCATATGACATGCACCCAGGATGGGAGATCCCATCTGTAGATGTCATTTGACTATGGCCGGGTATTGAAGTGGTTAATGCATTGCCGGTCCGACAATAAACATAAAAGTTCATTGATAAAAACGGCATGGGAATTCCCCACGGGGAACCCCGAACCAAAATTTAAAAAGAAAATGGTGTGGGGGGTCCCCCTAAATTCCATACCAGGCCCTTCAAGTCTGGTATGGATATTAAGGGGAACCCCGTGCCAAAATTTTTTAAAAAATGGTGTGGGGTCCCCCCAAATATCCATACCAGGAAAAGAGGGGGGACGAGACAGCGCCCCCCCTCCTGAACCGTACCAGGCCACATGCCCTCAACATTGGGAGGGTGCTTTGGGGTAGCCCACCAAAACACCTTGTCCCCATGTTGATGAGGACAAGGGCCTCATCCCCACAACCCTTGCCCGGTGGTTGTGGGGGTCTGCAGGCAGGGGGCTTATTGGAATCTGGAAGCCCCCTTTAACAAGGGGACCCCCAGATCCCGGCCCTCCCCCCTGTGTGAAATGGTAAGGAGGTACAAAAGTACACCTACCATTTCACTAAAAATCTGTCAAAAATGTTAAAAATGACAAGAGACAGTTTTTGACAATTCCTTTATTTAAATGCTTCTTCTTTCTTCTTTCTTCCATCTTCTTTCTTCTATCCCCTGTTGAAGACCCCCTTGGTTGAAACGCGTCGGACGATCTCCCCTTCCTTACGCTGCTTAGATTTAGATTTAGATTTAGATTGAGATTTAGATTTAGAAATAAAAATCCCTGGTTTACCTGCACTATGCAGAAGCTTTTTATTTTTTATTTGCATATTATCCCGATGCAAGAAACTGCCTTCCAGTAGCCCTACTTCCATCACGGGGTCTGGATCAAATCTGTCCCCGGCTTCTCCTTGGAACACATCCTTGAGGTCTATTGGCTGATATCCAGTTGGCGGCCCTTCCTGATGTTTCTTCACCCCACCAGAAAAGTCGAGAAGTGAGACAGAGGTTCCACGATTCCAGATATCATTTTCCAGCCTAGGTTTGGCTCCATGCACCATTGACTCCATGTCATATGACAGTGGAGTCCACGTCATCTGGTAAGAGTACCCATCTTATCTTATTTCCTGATGTTTTCATTCTGATGCCCCATATCGAGATGTTGGTTTACAGCTACGGAAGTTCTGTACCCTGTTGTTGACTCACAGTCACAGATCCACACCGTGCACCATTGACTTTATTTTCTAGTTTCACATCATTTTTTGGTCCATACCAGTTCCTCTTAATAATTTGAGTTTGGAATCATCCATTTACCATATGTGGACACTTTATACTGTGTTTGTTCATTTCATTTCACTTACGGTTTTTGCACATATGCTTTACTGTTCAGTACAGCATCTCTTATTTAATTGTTTCACTACACCCTAACTTCCTAATACTTCTTAGCGCTGCATTTTTTTCCCATTTACCAGTTATTGTTTGTCACAATGTATGCAGCTGCTGGCTCACATATATTTTATTTTTGCTATTAGAGCGCAGTGTTTTCATATTCTCTTGTACCTCTTCTTTCTTCTATCATTTTTCTTCTATCTTCCTTCGGTTTCTTCCTCCATCTTCTTCTTCTGGTTCTTCTGGTTCTTCTTCTGGTGTTCTCGTCCAGCATCTCCTCCACAGCGTTTTCTTCCCTTCTTCTCCTCGAGGCGCTCCACATCCATGGCATGGAGGGAGGCTCCCGCTCTTCTGTTCATATTCTTGTCTTCATCTTCTTTTCTTCATTTTCTTTTTGGGCCGCTCTGCACCCATGCATGGAAGGAGGCTCCCGCTGTTTGACGCTTCTCTTCTGATGGTTCTTAAAAAACGGGGGGTGGGGCCACCCATGACCCCGGCCCCCTCTGACGCACGGTGACTTGATGGGACTTCCCTGTGGCATTCCCCGTGACGCCACAGGGAAATCCCGTCAAGTCACCGTGTGTCAGAGGGGGCAGGGTCACCAGGTGGCCCTGCCCCCCATTATTTAAGAACCGTCAGAAGAGGAGAAGCGTCACACAGCGGGAGCCTCCCTCCATGCATGGATGCGGAGCGGCCCTAAAAGAAGATGAAGACAAAAAGATGAAGACAAGAAGATGAAGAGAAGAGTGGGAGCCTCCCTCCATGCCATGGATGCGGAGCGGCCCGAGGAGAAGAAGGGAAGAAGATGCTGCGGAGGAGATGTTGGATGAGAACACCGGAAGAAGAACCAGAAGAACCAGAAGAAGATGAAGGAAGATAGAAGATAGAAGAAAGAAGAAGCATTTAAATAAAGGAATTTTCAAAAACTGTCTTGTGTCATTTTTAACAGTTTTTTAGTGAAATGGTAGGGGTACAAGTACCCCCTTACCATTTCACACAGGGGGGCGGGATCTGGGGGTCCCCTTGTTAAAGGGGGCTTCCAGATTCCGATAAGCCCCCTGCCCGCAGACCCCCACAACCACCGGCCAGGGTTGTGGGGATGAGGCCCTTGTCCTCATCAACATGGGGTCAAGGTGTTTTGGGGGGCTACCTCAAAGTACCCTCCCAATGTTGAGGGCATGTGGCCTGGTATGGTTCAGGAGGGGGGGCGCTTTCTCTTCCCCCCTCTTTTCCTGCGGCCTGCCAGGTTGCGTGCTCGGATAAGGGTCTGGTATGGATTTTTGGGGGACCCCACTCCATTTTTTTTTTAAATTTTGGTGCGGGGTTCCCCTTAATATCCATACCAGACCTGAAGGGTCTGGTATGGAATTTAGGGGGACCCCCACGTCATTTTTTTTAAAATTTTGGTTCGGGGGTTCCCCTGTGGGGAATTCCCATGTTGTTTTTATCAATGAACTTTTATGTGTATTGTCAGACCGACAATGCATTAATAGCTGCGAGTAGTTTCAAATGACTTTTTTTCCTTTGAAATGTCATTTTTCTGTCAGACTGTTCTAAACACAGGAAACATGCGCCCCTTTACAGGCATACTATAGACACCCCCCAAGTACGAAATTTAAAGGGATATTACACTTTTATTGTTTCACTTTAAGCATTATAAAAATCACTACTCCCGAAAAAACAGACGTTTTTAAAACTTTTTTTGCATTGATCCATGTCCCCTGGGGCAGGACCCAGGTCCCCAAACACTTTTTATGACAATAACTTGCATATAAGCCTTTAATATTAGCACTTTTGATTTCTCCCATAGACTTTTAAAGGGTGTTCCGCGGCATTCGAATTTGCCGCGAACACCCCAAATTGTTCGCTGTTTGGCGAACTTGCGAACAGCCCATGTTCGAGTTGAACATGAGTTCAACTCGAACTCAAAGCTCATCCCTAATTATGACTAAATCTCAATCATGTATCTATGATAGACCACCCCCATCCCGTCCTGCAGATATACAAGCCTTCTCCGTCTCACCATTAGGGACTACAAGAATTACACCGGGACTACACCGTATGACGTCAGCCTAATGAGGAAGTTTTTTACTCGGGATGTATGATTTTGGCAAACCGGCTCAATAAATCTTTATATGAGCATCTTGCTGTACCCAAAAGTCTACCGCCTGCTCCTGTTCTCCATTCCACAAGATAAATAAAACCAGTACTTACTGGGAATTAATGAATTGTTCTGCCTGCTCTTCCAATAATGAATGCCGGAGATCCGGGACCTCAGGCGAGTTCTGAACAATCAGTGATCTTTACCTGAACAAACTAATAGTCACAGTACAGGCCGGCCTCACAGTACATCTCATCCTCATTGAACTGTTTATCTGCGTTTGTCAACATCAACGTCATGCCACATGCCAATGTTTGTCTTTAACCCCTAATGTGGCCTGTACATAACAGAATGCATCTATAAACCCAAGAGAATATGAGGCATTACATTAACAAACGGTTATAAGCCCTGTCACTTGGGGGTCCCAGAACCATGGCACACGGACACTTGGGGGTCCCAGAACAATGACACCCAGACACTTGGGGGTCACAGAACAATGACACCCAGACACTTGGGGTCCCAGAACAATGACACATGGACACTTGGGGTCCCAGAACAATGACACACGGACACTTGGGGGTCCCAGAACAATGACACCCAGACACTCAGGAATATTGGTATTGGATTATGGTCATTGGTATTCTATAGTTATATTGATGCAGAAAACAGAAACACAGAAGCATTTAAAGGATACATTTCTAGTATATTGAGATGTCTATCTTTGTACAAGGGTCTCCTTCATGGCGGTGGAATGAACGGTCGGAGTGCCTCAGCTGCACTCGCAGAAGAAGGTGTTGCAGGCCACGGTCAAAAAGACCACCAAGATGACAAATTCCTGAAAGTCCACCTCCCCATCTCCGTTCTCATCCAGCTCCTTCAGGATCCTGTCCACAGAGGTGACATCTTTCTGCTCCTAGAGAAGGAAGTCTTAGATTTAATTAACCATCGTTTTTCCCATCTTTCCCCGGTTCCTGCCTACATTACACCAAGATTCTATTCTAGAAGCGTATCCCATAGGAAATAAAAAAGTGTATTTAGATTGGCAATTTGAGGCTTTCGTGGTAAAAACTCTACATACCATTTTATTCATCTTTGTAGTTTGTCTATTAAGATTATGTGGTCCTCTTTAGAATTAGTCAAAGCTATGCAACCCTCAATATATTTTTTAGATAATGATTTTTGAATGTCAGGTATCAGCAAAAAGACTTTTCAGAGGGTTTCCCAATCACCAATTTGGCTGTTGATTGTGTGTGACTTGCTTTAGAAAGTAACTACATGCAGTATCTGGAGTAGAGTTAAAAGATATTACCATATTTATCGGCGTATAACACGCACCGGCATATAACACGCACCCCAATTTAGGAGGGAATTTTAAGGAAAAAAAAACTTTTAGGAGGGAACTTGAAGGGAAAAAAACTTACATTTAAATGCCCATCATTGCAGCCTTCTCAGTGCAGCCTTGCCCCAGTGCAGCCATGTCAGTGCAGCCTTGCCAGTGCAGCCTTGCCAGTGCAGCCATGTCAGTGCAGCCTTGCCAGTGCAGCCTTGCCAGTGCAGCCATGTCAGTGCAGCCATGTCAGTGCAGCCTTCCCCAGTGTCCATTGCAGCCTTGCCCCAGTCCAGCCTTGCCCCAGTCCAGCCTTGCCCCAGTCCAGCCTTGCTGAAGCCTCTGAGCTTCAAAATCGCCGACCGCGATTTGAAAATGGCGCCGCCGGTGCCGAAATACACAGAGCCGGTCCTCGGCTCTTCTCAGCAGCTCTCGTTCACTTTCGGCTCCACTCGGGATGGGCGTGACGGTGAGCGGAGCTATCCGAAACTAGCCGAGTATACTCGGCTAGGTTCGGGCGGCGCTCGAGTGAAACCGAAAGTGGCCGAGAAGAGCTGAGGACCGGCACTGTGTATTTCGGCGGCGCCATTTTCAAATCGCGGTCGGCGATTTTTTAGTTCTGACAGGTCAGGATCGCAGGGGATCGGCGTATAACACGCACCCGCGATTTTCCCCTGATTTTAAGGGGAAAAAAGTGAGTGTTATACGCCGATAAATACGGTAATTTTTATTCATTCATTCTGTAGTCCTTGCCCTTTAGAGCCGGTTCACACAGGGGGGCTTCAAAGTGGCCCGACTCTGAAACCGCCCCGTACAGCGTGACTTGCAAAACAACTTCTGTATAGAAGTCAATGCAAGCTGCTCTGAAGTTGCCCCAAAGTAGTACAGGAACCTTTGAGTTAAGTTTGACTTGAGTCGCTCCTATTAGAACGGTTCCATTGTAGAGAATGGAGTGCGACTTGTCAGGCTGCTAAGTCACCTGACAGGTCACCCCCATGTGAACAATGGCTTTCTTCTTGTCACTCTTCCATAAAGGGCAGATTTGTGGAGAGCACAACTAATGCCGCGTACACACGGTCAGACTTTCTGTCCTACTTGGTCCGGCACACTTTCTGACGGACTTTGTCCGCCAGGTGAGCCGGACTTTAAAACAGACGGACTTGCCCACACACGACCGGACATTGCGGCGGGCTAAGTCCGCCCGTTTTTCCGACGGACTTTCGCCGGAGTTACGGCGGACTTTCAGAATGAACGAACTTGCCCACACACGGACAAGTCCGTTCATTTTGAACGTGACTCAGGTGCGATGGGACTAGAAAAGGATGTCAATCTTGCAGCTTTTATCGGCGAGATTGACACCTTGCGAGCCCCGTCGCGGGGCATACCAGGCCCTTAGGTCTGATATGGATTATGAAGGGGAACCCCCCTATGCCGAAAAAATGGCATGGGGTCCCCCCTAAAATCCATACCAGATCCCGATCCGAGCACGCAGCCTGGCCGGTCAGGAAAGGGGGTGGGGACGAGCGAGCGCCCCCCCCCTCCTGAACCGTACCAGGCAGCATGCCCTCAACATGGGGGGTGGGTGCTTTGGGGGAGGGGGGCGCCCTGTGGGCCCCCCCAACCCAAAGCACCTTGTCCCCATGTTGATGAGGACAAGGGCCTCTTCCCGACAACCCTGGCCGTTGGTTGTCGGGGTCTGCGGGTGGGGGGCTTATCGGAATCCGGGAGCCCCCTATAATAAAAGGGCCCCCAGATCCCGGCCCCCCACCCTATGTGAATGAGTATGGGGTACATGGTACCCCTACCCATTCACCTAGGGAAAAAGTGTAAATAATAAAACACTACACAGGTTTTTAAAATATTTTATTAAACAGCTCCGGGGGGGTCTTCCTCCATCTTCGGGGGTCTTCTTCCGGCTTCGGGGGTCCCTCCGGTTCATCTTCTCCCAGCGTCCGGTTGGTTCTTCTCCGCTCTCTTCTCCCGGTGTTCCAGTTCTTCGGCCGGCTCCTCCGCTGTCTTCAGGTAGCTCTCTTGCCAGCAGAGGTCCGGACTTCTGGGCTTCTTGTCTTCTCTTCTCTTCTCTTCTCCAGATGTTGAAACGACGCTCTCTCCGGCTGGACTGCTCTCTGAGGGCTGCGTTGTGACTTATATAGGCGGAGACCCCGCCCCCTTATGATGTCACAGTCCCTGGGCATGCTGGGACTGTGACGTTTTGGGGGCATGGTCACTGGGTGATGTTGACCATGCCCCCTAAAACGTCACAGTCCCAGCATGCCAAGGGACTGTGACATCATAAGGGGGCGGGGTCTCCGCCTTTATAAGTCACAACGCAGCCAGCAGAGAGCAGTCCAGCCGGAGAGAGCGTCGTGTCAACATCTGGAGAAGAGAAGAGAAGACAAGAAGCCCAGAAGTCCGGACCTCTGCTGAGAGCTACCTGAAGACAGCGGAGGAGCCGGCCGAAGAACTGGAACACCGGGAGAAGAGAGCGGAGAAGAACCAACCGGACGCCGGGAGAAGATGAACCGGAGGGACCCCCGAAGCCGGAAGAAGACCCCCGAAGATGGAGGAAGACCCCCCCGAGCTGTTTAATAAAATATTTTAAAAACCTGTGTAGTGTTTTATTATTTACACTTTTTCCCTAGGTGAATGGGTAGGGGTACCATGTACCCCATACTCATTCACATAGGGTGGGGGGCCGGGATCTGGGGGCCCTCTTATTATAGGGGCTCCCGGATTCCAATAAGCCCCCCGCCCACAGACCCCAACAACCAATGGCCTGGGTTGTCGGGAAGAGGCCCTTGTCCTCATCAACATGGGGACAAGGTGCTTTGGGGTGCAGGGCACCCCCCTCCCCCAAAGCACCCACCCCCCATGTTAAGGGCATGCGGCCTGGTACGGTTCAGGAGGGGGGGTGCTCGCTCGTCCCCACCCCCTTTCTTGACCGGCCAGGCTGCGTGCTCGGATTGGGGTCTGGTATGGATTTTAGGGGGGACCCCACACCATTTTTCGGCGTAGGGGGGTTCCCCTTTATAATCCATACCAGACCTAAGGGCCTGGTATGCCCCGCGCTCACCGCAATAGGAAAATTTGTTTTTCCTATTGCAGCGAGCGCGAGATGCAATACCCTGCCCTCGCATCGTATCTGGTCCGTTGGACCAGCATACACACGAGCGGGCTTTCCGTCGGACCAGCACACAGACAAGCGGACTTTCCGCCAGAAACTGAGTCCGACGGAAAGATTTAAAACTTGTTTCAAATCTAGGTCCGGCGGACTTTTGGGAAAAAGTCCGCCGGAAAAGTCCGCCGGCGCCTACACACGGGCGGATTGTCCGGCACACTCTGGTCCGCCAGACCAAGTATGCCGGAAAGTCCGACCGTGTGTACGCGGCATAATAGTTGTCCTGTGGACAGATTCTCCCACCGGAGCTATGGATCTCTGCAGCTCCTCCAGAGTTACCATGGACTTCTGGGCTGCTTCTCTGATGAATGCTCTCCTTGCCAGGCCGGTGAGTTTAGGTGGACAGCCATGTCTTCATAAGATGTTCAAAGCTTGGGATATTCCTTTATAACCTAACCCTGCTTTATACTTCTCCACAACTTTATCCCTGACCTGTCTGGTGTGTTCCTTGGCCTTCATGATGCTGTTTGTTCACTAAGGTTCTCTAACAAACCTCTGAGGGCTTCACAGAACAGCTGTATTTATACTGAGAGTAAATGACACACAGGTGGACTCCATTTACTAATTAGGTGACTTCTGAAAGCAATTGCTTCCACTAGATTTTAGTTAGGGGTATCAGAGTAAAGGGGGCTTAATACAAATGCCCCCCACACTTTTCAAATATTTATTTATATTGTTTATCATTTTCCTTCCACTTCACAATTATTACCTCTGATGTATGATGATGATGAGGATCAGATTAGGTCCTCCTTGCTAGTAGAAGGTTGGACAGTCTTTTGCCTTCATTCTTGGTGGCATAGATACAACAAGGTGTTGGAAAGGTTACTCAGAGATTTTGCTCCATAGTGACATGATAACATCACACAGTTGCTGCAGATTTGTTGACTATACATTCATGATGCCAATTTCCCATCCCACCACATCCCAAAGGTTTTCTATTGGATGAGATGTGGTGAGTCTGGAGGCCATTGGAGTACAGTGACCTCATTGTCCAGTGGTGAGATGATTGGAACTTTGTGACATGGTGTATTATCCTGCTGGAAGGAGCCATCAGAAGATGGGGACACTGGAGTCATAGGCGTGTGCAGCCTATTGGATTAGGGTGTGCACCCCAAAACTCAAAACACACACATGTGTGGATATGTGTGTAATATATATCTATATAGATATCTATATCTATATAGATATCTATATATCTATATATATAGATATATCTATCTATCTATCTATCTATCTATCTATCTATCTATCTATCTATCTATCTATCTATCTATCTATCTATCTATCTATCTATCTATCTATCTATCTATCTATCTATATATACAGACACACGCTCTTTTAAATAAATGTAAACAAACATTTTGAAATGTGTTAAATGGGATCAGTTGGCAGTGGAAGTGCTGGAGGGCATGGGATCAGTGGCAGTGCTGGAGAGGTGTGTGTGTGTGGGGGGTGATCTGTGGCAGTGCTAGGGGGTTGATGGGATCAGTGGCAATTGTGGTGGGGAGTAATGGGATCAGTACTGGGGTGGGTGGGATGAGTGGCAGTGGTGGGGGGTAGGAATCAGTGGCAGTGCTAGGGGATTGATGGGATCAGTGGCAGTGCTAGAGGATTAATGGGATCAGTGGCAGTGTTGGAAAGTTGATGGGATCTGTGGTGTTGATGGTGGTTGTGGTGGGGGGGTATGGGATCAGTGGCAGTCCTGGGGGAATGGGAAGAGTGGCAAGGTTGGGGGGATCATTGGCAGTGCTGGGGGTTGATGGGATCAGTGGCGGTGGTGGGAGTTGTGGTGGGGGGGATTCGTGGCAGTAATGGGGGGTGGGATGATTGGCAGTGGAAGGGGGGTGGGATCAGTGGGAATGCTGGGGGAGGGGGGAGATAGGATAAGTGGCAGTGTTGAAGGGCATAAGGGCATAAGATCAGTGGCAGCAGTGGTGGAGGAGTGGGATCAGTGACAGTGCTGAGTGGGGGAGATAGGATGAGTGACAGTGCTGGGGGGCATGGGATCAGTGGCAGCAGTGTGTTGGGGGATGGGATCAGTGACAGTGCTGAGTGTGGGAGATAGGATGAGTGGCAGTGCCGGTGGCATGGGATCAGTGACAGTACTGGGATGCATGGGATCAGTGACAGTACTGGGATGCATGGGATCAGTGACAGTACTGGGATGCATGGGATCAGTGGCAGTACTGGGAGGCATGGGATTAGTGGCAGCACTGGGAGGCATGGAATCAGTGGCAGTACTGGGAGGCATGGGATCAGTACTGGGAGGAATGGGATCAGTGGCAGTACTGGGAGGCATGGGATCAGTGGCAGTACTGGGAGGCATGGGATCAGTGGCAGTACTGGGAGGCATGGGATCAGTGGCAGTACTGGGAGGCATGGGATCAGTGGCAGCAGTGCTGAGGGAATAGGATTAGTGGCAGTGCTAGGGGGGAGATAGGATGAGTAGCAGTGTTGAGAAGCATGGGATCAGTGGCAGTGCTGGGTGGGGGTATGGATGGAATCGGTGGCAGTGCTGGGTGGGGGGATGGATGGGATCGGTGGCAGTGCTGGGTGGGGGGGATGGATGGGATCGGGGGCAGTACTGGGTGGGGGGGATGGATGGGATCGGTGGCAGTGCTGGGTGGGAGATGGATGGGATCGGTGGCAGTGCTGGGTGGGAGATGGATGGGATCGGTGGCAGTGCTGGGTGGGGGATGGATGGAATCGGGGGCAGTGCTGGGTGGGGGGGATGGATGGGATCGGTGGCAGTGCTGGGTGGGAGATGGATGGGATCGGTGGCAGTGCTGGGTGGGGGATGGATGGGATCGGTGGCAGTGCTGGGTGGGAGATGGATGGGATCGGGGGCAGTGCTGGGTGGGGGGGATGGATGGGATCGGTGGCAGTGCTGGGTGGGGGATGGATGGGATCGGGGGCAGTGCTGGGTGGGGGGGATGGATGGGATCGGTGGCAGTGCTGGGTGGGGGGGATGGATGGGATCGGTGGCAGTGCTGGGTGGGGGGATGGATGGGATCGGTGGCAGTGCTGGTTGGGGGGATGGATGGGATTGGTGGCAGTGCTGGGTGGGGGGATGGATGGCGCTCGTGGTGACTAGGGTGTGCCCAGGCACACCCAGCACTCCCCCTGCACATGCCTATGACTGTAGTCATAAAGGGATGGACATGGTCAGCAACAATACTCACGTAGACCTCATCCCCACACCATTACACCCCCACCCCCAGCCTGAACAAGTGATACCCCATCCCCCACACCATTACACCCCCACCACCAGCCTGAACCGGTGATACCCCATCCCCCACACCATTACACCCCCACCACCAACCTGAACCGGTGATACCCCATCCCCCACACTATTACACACCCCCACCACCAGCCTGAACCGGTGATACCCCATCCCCCACACCATTACACCCCACCACCAGCCTGAACCGGTGATACCCCATCCCCCACACCATTACACCACCAACCTGAACCGGTGATACCCCATCCCCCACACCATTACACCCCCACCACCAGCCTGAACCGGTGGTACCCCATTCCCTACACCATTACACCCCCACCACCAGCCTGAACCGGTGATACCCCATCCCCCACACTATTACACCCCCACCACCAGCCTGAACCGGTGATACCCCATCCCCCACACTATTACACTCCTACCACCAGCCTGAACTCATAATATCCCATCCTCCACACCATTACACCCCCACCACCAGCCTGAACTGGTAATACCCCATCCCCCACACCTTTACACCCCCACCACCAGCCTGAACAAGTGATACCCCATCCCCCACACCATTACACCCCCACCACCAGCCTGAACCAGTGATACCCCATCCCCCACACTATTACACCCCCACCACCAGCCTGAACCGGTGATACCCCGTCCTCCACACCATTACACCCCCACCACCAGCCTGAACAAGTGATACCCCATCCCCCACACCATTACACCCCCACCACCACCAGCCTGAACAAGTGATACCCCATCCCCTACACCATTACACCCCCACCACCAGCCTGAACCAGTGATACCCCATCCCCCACACCATTACACCCCCACCACCAGCCTGAACCGGTGATACCCCATCCTCCACACCATTACACCCCCACCACCAGCCTGAACCAGTGATACCCCATCCCTCACACCATTACACCCCCACCACCAGCCTGAACCGGTGATACCCCATCCCCCACACCATTACACCCACCACCAGCCTGAACTGGTGATACCCCATCCCCCACACCATTACACACCCCCACCACCAGCCTGAACCGGTGATACCCCATCCCCCACACCATTACACCCCCACCACCAGCCTGAACCGGTGGTACCCCATTCCCTACACCATTACACCCCCACCACCAGCCTGAACCGGTGATACCCCATCCCCCACACTATTACACCCCCACCACCAGCCTGAACCGGTGATACCCCATCCCCCACACTATTACACTCCTACCACCAGCCTGAACTCATAATATCCCATCCTCCACACCATTACACCCCCACCACCAGCCTGAACTGGTAATACCCCATCCCCCACACCTTTACACCCCCACCACCAGCCTGAACAAGTGATACCCCATCCCCCACACCATTACACCCCCACCACCAGCCTGAACCAGTGATACCCCATCCCCCACACTATTACACCCCCACCACCAGCCTGAACCGGTGATACCCCGTCCTCCACACCATTACACCCCCACCACCAGCCTGAACAAGTGATACCCCATCCCCCACACCATTACACCCCCACCACCACCAGCCTGAACAAGTGATACCCCATCCCCTACACCATTACACCCCCACCACCAGCCTGAACCAGTGATACCCCATCCCCCACACCATTACACCCCCACCACCAGCCTGAACCGGTGATACCCCATCCTCCACACCATTACACCCCCACCACCAGCCTGAACCAGTGATACCCCATCCCTCACACCATTACACCCCCACCACCAGCCTGAACTGGTGATACCCCATCCCCCACACCATTACACACCCCCACCACCAGCCTGAACCGGTGATACCCCATCCCCCACACCATTACACCCCCACCACCAGCCTGAACCGGTGATACCCCATCCTCCACACCATTACACCCCCACCACCAGCCTGAACCGGTGATACCCCATCCCCCACACCATTACACACCCCCACCACCAGCCTGAACCTGTGATATCCCATCCCCCACACCATTACACCTCCACCACCAGCCTGAACCGGTGATACCCCATCCCCCACACCATTACACCCCCACCACCAGCCTGAACCGGTGATATCCCATCCCCCACACCATTACACCCCCACCACCAGCCTGAACCGGTGATACCCCATCCCCCACACTATTACACACCCCCACCACCAGCCTGAACCGGTGATACCCCATCCCCCACACCATTACACCCCACCACCAGCCTGAACCGGTGATACCCCATCCCCCACACCATTACACCACCAACCTGAACCGGTGATACCCCATCCCCCACACCATTACACCCCCACCACCAGCCTGAACCGGTGGTACCCCATTCCCTACACCATTACACCCCCACCACCAGCCTGAACCGGTGATACCCCATCCCCCACACTATTACACCCCCACCACCAGCCTGAACCGGTGATACCCCATCCCCCACACTATTACACTCCTACCACCAGCCTGAACTCATAATATCCCATCCTCCACACCATTACACCCCCACCACCAGCCTGAACTGGTAATACCCCATCCCCCACACCTTTACACCCCCACCACCAGCCTGAACAAGTGATACCCCATCCCCCACACCATTACACCCCCACCACCAGCCTGAACCAGTGATACCCCATCCCCCACACTATTACACCCCCACCACCAGCCTGAACCGGTGATACCCCGTCCTCCACACCATTACACCCCCACCACCAGCCTGAACAAGTGATACCCCATCCCCCACACCATTACACCCCCACCACCACCAGCCTGAACAAGTGATACCCCATCCCCTACACCATTACACCCCCACCACCAGCCTGAACCAGTGATACCCCATCCCCCACACCATTACACCCCCACCACCAGCCTGAACCGGTGATACCCCATCCTCCACACCATTACACCCCCACCACCAGCCTGAACCAGTGATACCCCATCCCTCACACCATTACACCCCCACCACCAGCCTGAACCGGTGATACCCCATCCCCCACACCATTACACCCACCACCAGCCTGAACTGGTGATACCCCATCCCCCACACCATTACACACCCCCACCACCAGCCTGAACCGGTGATACCCCATCCCCCACACCATTACACCCCCACCACCAGCCTGAACCGGTGGTACCCCATTCCCTACACCATTACACCCCCACCACCAGCCTGAACCGGTGATACCCCATCCCCCACACTATTACACCCCCACCACCAGCCTGAACCGGTGATACCCCATCCCCCACACTATTACACTCCTACCACCAGCCTGAACTCATAATATCCCATCCTCCACACCATTACACCCCCACCACCAGCCTGAACTGGTAATACCCCATCCCCCACACCTTTACACCCCCACCACCAGCCTGAACAAGTGATACCCCATCCCCCACACCATTACACCCCCACCACCAGCCTGAACCAGTGATACCCCATCCCCCACACTATTACACCCCCACCACCAGCCTGAACCGGTGATACCCCGTCCTCCACACCATTACACCCCCACCACCAGCCTGAACAAGTGATACCCCATCCCCCACACCATTACACCCCCACCACCACCAGCCTGAACAAGTGATACCCCATCCCCTACACCATTACAGACCCACCCCCAGCCTGAACCAGTGATAACCCAACCCCCACACCATTACACCCCCACCACCAGCCTGAACCGGTGATACCCCATCCTCCACACCATTACACCCCCACCACCAGCCTGAACCAGTGATACCCCATCCCTCACACCATTACACCCCCACCACCAGCCTGAACCGGTGATACCCCATCCCCCACACCATTACACACCCCCACCACCAGCCTGAACCGGTGATACCCCATCCCCCACACCATTACACCCCCACCACCAGCCTGAACCGGTGATACCCCATCCTCCACACCATTACACCCCCACCACCAGCCTGAACCGGTGATACCCCATCCCCCACACCATTACACACCCCCACCACCAGCCTGAACCTGTGATATCCCATCCCCCACACCATTACACCTCCACCACCAGCCTGAACCGGTGATACCCCATCCCCCACACCATTACACCCCCACCACCAGCCTGAACCGGTGATATCCCATCCCCCACACCATTACACCCCCACCACCAGCCTGAACCGGTGATACCCCATCCCCCACACCATTACACCCCCACCACCAGCCTGAACCGGTGATACCCCATCCCCCACACCATTACACCCCCACCACCAGCCTGAACTGGTGATACCCCATCCTCCACACCATTACACCCCCACCACCAGCCTGAACTGGTGATACCCCATCCCCCACACCATTGCATCCCCACCACCAACCTGAACTGGTGATACCCCATCCCCCACACCATTGCATCCCCACCACCAGCCTGAACTGGTGATACCCCATCCTCCACACCATTACACCCACCACCAGCCTGAACCGGTGATACCCCATCCCCCACACCATTGCATCCCCACCACCAACCTGAACTGGTGATACCCCATCCCCCACACCATTACACCCCACCACCAACCTGAACCGTTGATACCCCATCCCCCACACCATTACACACCCCCACCACCAGCCTGAACCGGTGATACCCCATCCCCCACACCATTACACCCCCACCACCAGCCTGAACCGGTGATACCCCATCCCCCACACCATTACACCCCCACCACCAGCCTGAACCGGTGATACCCCATCCCCCACACCATTACACCCCCACCACCAGCCTGAACCGGTGATACCCCATCCCCCACACCATTACACCCCCACCACCAGCCTGAACCGGTGATACCCCACACCATTACACCCCCACCACCAGCCTGAACCGGTGATACAAGGCAGGATGGATCCATGCACCAAATTCTGACCCCACCATCTGAATGTCGCAGATGAAATCCAGACTCATCAGACCAGGGAACATTTTTCCAATCTTCTATTGTCCAATTTTGGTGATCCTGTGCTAATTGTCGCCTCAGTTTCCTGTTCTTAGCTGATGGGGGTGGCGCCTGGTGTGGTCTTCTGCTGCTGTAGCCCATCTGCTTCAAGGTTTTATGTGTTGTGCGGTCAGAGATGGCATTCTGAAAACCTTGGTTGGTTATTTGTGTCACTGTTGCCTTTCTATCATCTGGAACCAGTCTGCCCATTCTCCTCTGACCTCAACAAGGCATTTTCCTCCACACAACTGCGCTCACTGGATATTTTCTCTTTTTCCCACCATTCTCTGTAAACCCCGAGAGATGGTTGTGTGTGAAAATCCCAGAAATACTCAGACCAGCCCGTCTGCCACCAACAACCACGCCACGTTCAAAGTCACCAAGATCCCCTTTCTTTCCCATTCTGATGTTTAGTTTGAGCTTCAGCAAGTCGTCTTCACCACGTCTAGATACCTAAATGCATTGAGTTGCTGCCATGTGATTGGCTGATTAGCAATATTTGCTACCAAGCAATTGAACAGGTGTACCTAATAAAGTGGTGTATATATATATACAGTATATAGTACATTCACACCAGTCACTGCCCTCAAGGAGCTTACAGTCTAAGGTCCCTAACTCATATTAATACATACATTGGGGCTAATTAACCTCCCAGCGTGTCTTTGCAGTATGGGAGGAAACCCACACAGGCACAGGGAGAACATGCAAACTCCAGGCAGGTAGTGCCCCCTGGTTGGGATTTGAAGTGATGACCCCGAGTGCTGCCAGGTAGAAGTGCTAACCACTTATCAACATTGGAAAAGACTAAGAAATTGCAAAAAATGGACTTTGTAAGCACACACATAGGATACAAAAATATTTGAATTTTTAATTGGATAAAGTTAAAAATGTAAAATGTAGAAAACATAAAAAGAACAGACATCATACTAATGATGACATAGAATACATGACCCCGGGGACTCCAATAACACCTCCAAATATTATAATCTAATCCAGTGGGATGAGAAATAAGATCCGGTATAACCAGTAGCAGCATCCAAGAGGAATAAAGTGCATGGAGTAGTTGAGTCGCAGTGTGAGGTCACAGGAGGATTTTCCCCTCTACATGTTTCGCACAATTGTGCTTCTTCAGGAGATTACAGATCTGATAAACATGGAAAAAGCATCAAATAAGTATATATATATATATATAACATACTATCCAGTATATAAAGCAATATAAACAATGAAATGGTAATTTCAATGGGATCTGGCAGGATGGAGCCCAAGTCCGGTGACCACCGGGGGAGGGGGGGAGTAACAATCCTCCCATGGGGACGCAGCCACACATTACACAAACTAATAAATTAACCACTTCAGCCCCGGAGCATTTGGCTGGACAAAGACCAGAGCACTTTTTTGCGATTCGGCGCTGCGTCGCTTTACCTGACAATCGCGCAGTTGTGTGCGGCGTGACTCCCAAACAAAATTGACGTCTTCTTTTTTCCCCCACAAATAGAGCTTTCTTTTGGAGGTATTTGATCCCCTCTGCGTTTTTTTATTTTTTTCATTACAAACAAAAAAAAGAGCGACAATTTTGAAAAAACAAAGCAATATTTTTTTACTTTTTTCTATAATAAATTCCACCCCCCCCCAAAATATATGAAAAAACATTTTTTTCCTCAGTTTAGGCCGATACGTATTCTTCTACATATTTTTGTTAAAAAAAAATTGCAATAAGTGTTTATTGGTTGGTTTGCGCAAAAGTTATATTGTCTACAAAATAGGGGATAGTTTTATGGCATTTTTTTAAATATTTTTTTATCGTGACTGTGACATTATAGCGGACACATCGGACACTTTTGGCGCTATTTTGGGACCATTCACATTTATACAGCGATCAGTGCTATAAAAATGCTATAAAAATGCATTGATTACTGTGTAAATGTGACTGGCAGGGGAGGGGTTAACCAGGAGGGAGCGCTGAAGGGGTTAAATGTGTCCTAGGGATGTGTTCTAACTGTGGGGGGAGGGGCTACATGTGACACGACACTGATCACCGCTCCCGATTACAGAGAACTGTGATCAGTGTCCTGTCACTAGGCAGAACGGGGGAAATGATTGTTTACATCAGCATTTCCCCATTCTTCCTCTCCATGAGACGATCGCGGGTATCCCCCCAGACATCGAGTCCATGGGACCCGCGATCACACTCACGGAGCTCGCGGCGCCCGCCCACAATGCCGCGTCTTAAAGGGCGACGTACAGGTACATTAATATGCCTGTCCGTGACATTCTGAAGACGTATATCGGTGTGAGCCGGTCGGCAAGCGGTTAAAAAAGTTTTATTCATAACAAGTCAAATTTTGCAAGATATATTCCATAGAAATAGATACATAATATGAAGATTTTTAAGGTAATACATTGTAGGGGTCATGTATGAATAAATCACACAAAGAATCCCCAATATTGAAATAGTAAAATTCTGTAAAACAAAAAAAAATAAGAAAGGGAAAGAGAAATATAATCCGTATGGTACCTAGAACTATGTATATACATGACATGTGAAGGACCTAAACCACAGTCACTTACGCCATCCGTTAGACATAGAATCTAACCCCTCCAAATCCCCCCACAAATGACGTGAGAAGATTATGGAGTAAATGGCCTTGACGGCCTTTTTATTAATAATTACCATAAATTAAATAAATAATTTTTTAAATAACTCTTAACCAACTTTTTATGTACTTTTTGGGGTGTTCAAGGGTAACACCCACCACTGGTCACTGCGACAAACTTCTTTTAACTTTAGGCCTCCATTCGCAAGCCCCCGGACTCAGAGATGGTACTCAACCTTTGCAGTGACCTACCGTATACCCCTTCCTGGTTAACCCCTCGTTAACCGGAAGGTACCTGATAACCCCATAGCACAGATGGGTACCAACCATGTTAACCCCATACCACAGATGGGTACCAACCATGTTATATACATATAACATCCATCTTCTCCTCCTAAGACCCCATCACTGCCACAGCATGAAAGGGGTAAAACCTTACCCTTGCGTGCGCCTCCACACCCTCAGTGCTCACTGTACGCCTTCCTGCAAACCTAGAGCCCAAAGATCTGTTCCCACTTCATTAAGGTGCACTCCGTCACTCCTAAGATACCTCCATGTCTCCACCTCCGACTCTCTATGACGTATGGCCACACCACCATTCCTGATCACAAACCTGTTCACTTCCTTGTTTACTTTACTCGGGCCCTATCAACCTTTTTAGCTGATCAAGCCCCACCTTCAAGACGTCCTGCCCACCATATCCGACCAAACAATGTCCATCCCGGGGCAAGCCGCCTGAAGGCGTAAAAATTCACCTTTTAAGTCCCGTATGAGATCCCGCATAGACCTGTCTCCTATATCGTTCCCCCCAAATGCCGCACCAAACATCTGGTGACCTGTTCCAATGAGAGAACCTGTGTACTTCTGAACGCACCCTGTTCCAAAGCATGCCCAGTACCCCGATCCATTTTTTGCCTAAGCTGACTCTGGGGATTGCAAACTGCCTACCGTTAGGCCAAACCACAACTTGTCTGGCCCCCCAGAAAACGTATGAGTGACCAAACTGGCCAACCTCTCCACCTGTTAACAAGAAAATGACCACCCAAAACAGTAAGCTCCCCCATCACTAAAATAAAAGCCCGAAAACCCTGTGTGACCTGATTTTTTAACAAATGTGGGTGAATAGTCAAATCTTAAATCTGTCCGAGTCCCCACTACCAATGCGCTTAACTGCTTCCTAACTGAGACCAACCCAGGAAGCCTCTGTGGTCACCCCTATTCAAAAGAAAGGGAGGAGTAACTTCTTGAACCGTAGCCGGCCGCTGTCAAACATTTTTTGAAATACAGCTATGAATTAGAACCTTGACAAGTACGACCCATTGCTATGTATCAGAAGCGAGCCTGTGAGCCCAGGACGCATGTCCCTGAAGGATTCCGCCATTCTTACCGGACAAATTAGTGACTCAACTATCCGGGACACTTCAAATTGCCTGCCCTTCCCGGACCGATCAGTTTTATGACCGTCTTACCCACATACAGACCGAATCCTGCAAATAATCCACATACCACACCAGCAGCCCCCCTTTTGGGACCGTTTTAAGGGCTGACTAACTCGCTTATCTGTAATGCCCCAAAGAAAGCCAGTGCAAAGGCCAACCGGAATAGAGCACATTCATCCTCTGAGCTGCAAACGTTACTCAGATGGGAAAAAATAGACGCGTCGAAGGAAACTGGGCACCGCCCATCCCTCTTCCTATGCGCCCTGCTGTACCCCAGTACTGCTTTATTCACCCAGAAATCCTTAGTATATTCCCATTGCCCTTGTAATTTTTGAAAAGAAAAGGCCAAACCTGCCAACTTACGATCGATGGCAGCTGCCAAGGTACCCCTCTCTAATCCCTTATCAAGACAATAGAGAACTATGCAAGCATATGTTACAATGTAAACCTATAGATTATGCAAAAAAAAGTGCTATAGTGCATGAACAATAGATGTGCTGCTTTTGCAATAAAGTGAATGCAATATATTATACAATATATTATGATGTGAACCCAAATATTATACAGGAAAAGGTGCTATAGTGCATGAACGATAATTGTGCTACATTGCAATAAAGTGAATCCAGTGCATCAAACTACTACCCATAGAACGTAAGGTACAGATCGGTCTCCGCTTCCCTTCTCAGCTGCAGCTTAGTTTGCTGGTTGTTTCATCCTGTACCTGCACATTTGTTTGGGAGTTTTTAGCTTTGTTGGAATAAAGACATTTTTACACTATCCAAGTTCTTTGTGGCTTTTATGGGGAGCCACTTTTTGCAGATTTGGCGGAGGCATTGAAGTATTGTGACTCAGAGATAGAAGTCATACACAATTTCTGCTGATTGGTGAATGGACGTTTTTTTGCCAAGATCTGGGAAAGATTCCTTTTTGAAGATACATGGTTTTCATGACTAAGGGTCACTTTGTGGCCACTACTATCTGGTGAGTGCTTAGATATACCACTTCGGGTGAATAAGAATGCATGTGCACTCTATTAAGTGGTGATTGGATTACTAGGAAGAATTTTCTGTGTTTTTTTCAATATTTGAGGACATTTCATTTGATGCACTGGATTCACTTTATTGCAATGTAGCACAATTATCGTTCATGCACTATAGCACCTTTTCCTGTATAATATATGGGTTCACATCATAATATATTGTATAATATATTGGATTCACTTTATTGCAAAAGCAGCACATCTATTGTTCATGCACTATAGCACTTTTTTTCAAAAATCTATAGGTTTACATTGTAACATATTTCACATTTGATGC
Source organism: Aquarana catesbeiana (assembly GCA_037953035.1). Taxonomy (NCBI): domain Eukaryota; kingdom Metazoa; phylum Chordata; class Amphibia; order Anura; family Ranidae; genus Aquarana; species Aquarana catesbeiana. Next base: position 179,861 of record JBBHAA010002661.1, read on the forward strand.
GCCCTATATTGTTTTGTTTATTGTTTATTAGTAATTTTTTTTTTGTTTCATAAAAGTTTTTATTGATTGAACATGTAATGACATAACACCGTTGTAGTGGTACATTTGCATGAGAGTAGTACATATGACATTTGGATTAAATACAGTTCAGGACAGTATATGGATACATTATGGTTGTATACAGTTACAAAAACAAAAAAATTTTTTTTTTATGCTAATTATATTTTCAAGTAGCATCAAGGAAATCTTGAAATAAAGTAGTAATTATTAACTAACTTGAGTTGTGTCGTGATGTGGAGGGAGGAAGGATGGGGGGAGAGAAAAAAAAAAAGGGGGGATGGGAGTGAATAAATGACATGTTATTTCCGTATCATTTTCTTGAACCTTCTTATGAACCTTATTTATTAAATGTAGTTTTGTTATTAAATATTGATTGCTTTGTATGCCTGAGAGTTTTTGAATTCTATCCATTTATACCATGTTGAAGCAAAATAAGTTATTAGTTCTTCTGTACTTTCTATATTGTTTATTCTGCGAAACCATTCTTTTTTTGATGGAATAGAATTCGAGCGCCAGTGGCAGGGGATGCAATGTCTTGCAGCGTTTATCATAAACATAGTTAGAGACTTTAGGTATTGTCTTTTGGGTATTGAATTGTAGTGTAGCAGGTATTGTGCTGGGTTAAAACTTAAGTTTTCTGAGGTGATTGACGTGACGGTTTCGTGAACCATTTTCCAAAAATTTTGGATAAGCGGGCAAGTCCACCAGATGTGTATCATCGAGCCTTCCTCATGTTTGCATCTCCAAAACCTGTCAGAGGTCTGAGGGGAGAATTTGTGCAATAGGGTGGGGGTTCTATACCATCTAGTGATAATTTTAAAGCCGAATTCTTGAGTGGCGACATTAAGAGAACCCTTATGTGCGTACATAAAAATTTTTTCCCAATTTTCCTCTGACAGGTTTAGGTTGAGGTCTTGTTCCCAAGCTTGGCATGACGAACTGGAGAATTCAGAATTACTCACAAAGAGCGAGTTGTAGAGAATAGATATGATATGTCTCTGTGGGGTTGTTTTTGTACAAAGGTCTTCTAGTGTCATAAGAGGTCTAGTCCAGTGTTGGGTAACTCGTTGCTAGTCAAGTAATGTCTAATTTGTATGTAATTCCATTGAGAGATCTGGGTTGGGTCACTGTCTTTGTTTATTTCATCTCTTGATAAGAGTTTTCCATTTTTAAAGAAGTGTTTGACCAGAATTTCTTTGTGTGGCCATAACTTAGAAAGAAAACGGAAAATTGTATACTCACCTTTCCGTAATTTTCCTTTCCTGTCGTATCTTCATGGCAGCATACACTTTGGGTTGTGACTCCGCCCCTCACAACCTGATAGGACCACATAGCTATAAGTTGTAAAGATGGCCCCCGCCCCAGTATTCTCCGTATATATATCACCTTAGACGGGTGGGAAATTGTATGCTGCCATGAAGATACGACAGGAAAGGAAAATTACGGAAAGGTGAGTATACAATTTTCCGTTTTCCTGTCGCATCATGGCAGCATACACTTTGGGGAGTAACTCGCAAAGACTGGGTGGGGATTCAAACTAAGTTTATTAATCAGAGAACAGAAGAATTGGCCTGGATAACGGCTCTTCCGAAATCCACTGTGGATAAACAGGCGGAATCCACTTTGTAATGGGTCATAAAGGTGTTCCTGGAAGACCAGGTAGCCACTCTGCAAATTGTCTCAGCCGAGACTCTACAATATGCCGCCCAGGAGGTTGCCACTGCCCTGGTGGAATGTGCCCTTAAGCCCTCAGGTACTTGCTGACTGCTCAATGAATAGGCCTTTTTTATGGTCTTCACCAGCCATGACGCAATGGTGTGTGAGGATGCCGCTTGACCTCTCCTGAATCCATGCGGAATAATTAGGAGACTTTCCATTTTCCTGATGGATCTGGTAGCTGAGAGGTACTCCAGGACATTACCCTTGACGTCCAGTGGGTGAGGATCGCCCTGTTCCGTGGTGAGTGCCGGAAGGTTAATCTCTTGGTTGAAGTGAAAGGATGAGGATACCTTGGGTATGAACCGGTCTGAAGGTTTTAAGACTAATCTGTCTGGCAATACTACCAGATATGGATCACTAACCATTAAGGCCTGCATCTCTGACACCCGCTTAGCCGATGTTATGGCTATCAGGAATGAGACTTTTAGCGTCAGATCCCATAAGGATATGTTCTCATTCGGTAAGAAGGGTTCCTTAGATAGAGCTTCCAGTACAACTGAGAGGTCCCAGACTGGGAAGGAAGGTTTCCTAGGAGGTCTCAGCTTTAGACAGGCCCGTTGGAACTGAACCACAAGGGGATCTTGTGCCCATCTGACTCCTGTCAGGGCGGACAAGGCCGAGACTTGGACCTTTAGAGTACTTGATCTAAGACCCTTCTCTAGGCCTAGTTGAAGGAACTCCAGGACCTGTGACACTGATGGTGAGGATGAGTCCCAACCTTGCTGTTGAGCGAAGGCGGTAAACTTCTCCCAGACTTGCCTGTAAGTAATATTCGTGGTAGGTCTCCTGGCCTGGAGTAGGGTATCCACCACTCTCTGGGAGCATCCTTGCTCTAGGTACCTAGCCCTTTCAGCCTCCAGGCCATCAAATGTAGCTTCTCCGGGTTCGGGTGAAGAAGATGACCCTGGGAGAGTAGGTCTGGTGACAACGGAAGGGGCAGGGGATCTGCCGTATTCAGCTGTATCAGAGTGGTAAACCATGGCCTCCTCGGCCAGAAGGGAATTACTGCCACCACCAGTGCCGATGACTCCTTGAGTCTCAGGAGAAACCTCATTATGAGTGGAGTTGGAGGAAAGATGTATCCTAGATGGAAATTCCAAGGGTGCAGGAGACAATCCGTCCCCTCCGCCGAAAGGAATGGTATTCTCGATAGAAATCTCCGACATTTCGCATTCTCTGGGGTTGCCGCCAGGTCTATCTCTGGAGGACCCCAAGTCCTGGATATGAGGGCATAGGCCTGTGGGTTCAGAGACCACTCATGATTGGAGGTGAAATTCCTGCTCAGCGAGTCGGCCAGCACATTCTGGACTCCCGGAACATAGACTGCCCTTAAGCTTAACAGGTTCAGTTGTGCCCACTCTAGAACAGGACGGACCTCCTGCATCATGGACCTGCTTCTGGTGCCCCCCTGCCTGTTGATATAGGCAACCGCGACCTTGTTGTCCATTCTTAGAAGAACATGTTTCCCTCTCAAAAGCGAGCCGAAGGACAGGAGCGCTTGGAATGCTGCTCTCATTTCTAACACATTCGACACTGTGTCCTGTGCCCTGAATGGCCAGCGGCCTTGGGCCGCAAAGTGCTGATGGTGGGCTCCCCACCCCTGCAGACTGGCATCTGAGGTCACCGTCTCCTGGTAAGGGGTGATTATGTGCTTGCACCTTCCTAGGTTGCGAGGCCGTATCCACCACAGCAATGACTGCTTCACCTCTTGAGGGATGTGAATCGACTGCGACATCGAAACACCGTTCCACTGGCGCAGGAAGGAAATCTGGAAAGGCCTCGAGTTCCATTGCGCCCACTGAACCATCGGAATGGTGGATGCCAAGGAGCCCAGGATACTGAGGCATGTTCTGGCTGGTAATCTCCTGGCCGAGATGGCCTTCTTCACTTTCTGAATCAGGGGGAAAATCTTCTCCTCTGGAAGTTCCACCGTGTTCTCTCTCGTGTCCAGCTCGGCCCCTAGATAGACCATCCTCTGAGTGGGATGAATACTGCTCTTCTTCCAGTTTATCAGCCACCCTAGAGACTGTAAAGTGGAGACCAGGATTCCCCGATGCTGGATGAGAGACTCCTTGTTGTTCGAGAGAAGCAGGATGTCGTCCAGGTAATGGTGGACTCTAAATCCCCTCTCTCTCAAGTGGGCTATCACGGGCAATAGGACCTTCGTGAAGCGGAGGAATCTCTGGAACTCTGAGTGGATCGGGATATGTAAGTATGCGTCTTGCAGATCGATCGAGAGCATCCAGTCCCCCGATTTATTGCTTGAAGGATCGACTGGAGGCTTTCCATCCTGAATGTTTCTACCCGGATTGACCGGTTGAGTTTCTTCAGGTCCATAACAGGACGGAAGTCCCCTGACTTTTTTCGTACTAGAAAGAGTGGGGAATAGAAACCCTGACCTCTTTGGGATGGTGCGACTTCCACTATTGCCTGTTTCCTTAACAGATCCTGGATGTACTGGACCAAAGACAACCTTTTCTCCCTGGAAGGAGGAAGCCTGGTTGCGCAGAAGTGACCCCTTGGGGGGCGGTCTTGAATGACCACCTGTGTCCGACCCGGATGGTGGATACTGTCCATGGGTCCTTTATCAATTCCGCCCAAACCAACCCGAATCTTGTGAGCCTGGCACCAACTACCGCTGGTTGGGCGGACGTACCTTAAAAAAGGTTTCTGTTCATTGGAAGCAGGCGTTTTGGTTTTCTGAAATTTGAGGAAGGACGTCTGAGGGTTCTTCCAAGTTCTCCTGTACTCCTTCCCAGGCCTATAGGACTTTGCATCCCTGTATCTCTCTGGGAGATTGCGCTTGAAGGGAGGCGCTCTTTGTTGTTTTGGCCTTCTGTCTGAGGGAATAAGACCAGACTTCCCGCCTGTCACTTTGGATATTGCTGTATCCAGCTTTGCACCAAAGAGGTTAACTCCATCATATGGAATCCTGCACCAGTTGGACTTTGAGGCCGGGTCGGCCGACCAGGGCTTAAGCCATAACGCCCTCCCGGCCATTACCGTTGCTAGCATAGACCTTGAAGCGGACCTAATGGTGTCCACAGAGGCTTCCGCCACAGTCTCCTGCGAGACTGAGTTCCTGTAGGGCTTTAACAATCTGGTCCTGATCTGCGCCTTCAGCAACGAGCTTCGCGGTGTTCAATGACCACCCGGAAATAGCTTTCCCGACTGCGGCCAAAGCCACTGCTGGTCTGCAGGCGCCTCCTGCAAAAACGTAAGCCCTTTTAAGGTCCATGTCCACCTTCCTGTCCAGGACATCCCTGAACGTCACTGCGTCTTCAATGGGAAGCGTCACATGCCTGGCTAGGCGCATCAAAGAGGCGTCCACCACTGGAGGGGAGACCAGGGGAGCTACTCTGGGCTCTTTCAGAGGATATAGCTTAGTAAGTCTGTTAGAAAGACTAACCTTCTTCTCTGGATTCTGCCATTCTTCCTTAATAAGCTCATCCAGTTCCTCTATAAATGGGAAGGCTTCAGGTACCTTCTTGAGATTCGGGAAATACTTCCTTTGCTTCTGCTGTACCTCCTCAGGTTCCTCCCAGTTAATCGCTTCCTTGACCGATTTTGCAAAGGGTCCTATGAGTGAGAAATCAAAGCCTGCTGCCGCTTCCAGTTCTTCCTCTTCTGATGGAAACTCTTGTTCCCTAGATGTACTAGGATGGGATGGTGAGGCGCTCAGGGCTGTAGCCTCCACATCTGGGGTTGAGATATGCGTAGCAGGGACCCCGGTAGGTTCCACAGTGACTAGCTCCTTCTCCCTGGTGGCTTCGTCCATACACCTGCGCCAGGCCAGCCTGTCTGGTAGAGCTGTGGCCCCGCATACCCAGCAAGCATTCCCCGTTGGACGGGGAGGATGTGCAGGAGACTGGCGTCTATGTGCAGGGGATCTTCTATAATGGGAATGTCTATGCCTGGAGTAGGAACGGCTCCTCCTACGGCTTCCCCTGTGGGCTGAGCGACTTCTGCCGCGTGAGCGGCTTCGCCTATGGCTGGAGCGGCTTCTCCTGCGTGAGGTCTCTCTTCACCTTGACTTAGACGATCTTGATGACCTGGTAGGGTCGATTAGGCAGCATTAGTACGATCCTGCTCTCTTTTTCAATCTTCACTACTTACCATGAACATCCCCCCCCTTACCTATTGGGCTGATGGTGATCTGCTGGGGCAGCGGTCTCCATAGAAAGGATAACTGTGATATCCTGGAGGGATACAGGCAGGTGTAAACATGCAAGCAAACAAACAGAGGAACCAGGGGGAGAGAGAAACACTTACCCCAAGGAGGGAGCGTCAGAGGTGAGGCAGAGCTGATAGCAGAGTTGATAGCAGCATCAGATATGCTCAGGAAGCTGGAGGCATCAGAAATTACATCTCTGAGCTTTTTAAAAAAAACCGCCATGGCCGCCGGGGTCATGAACCGGCCGCACATGTGCAGTAGCACCGAGCCGCTCTTAGGACGCCCTAAAAACGTTTACTGAGCATGTGCGGAAGCGCTGAGACATCCGAGGACACAGGGGAGAGACAGAGGAGAACCACAGAGCCCAGCAAGCTGCACCAAGAGATGGAAAGACAGATGGAGACCGCTGCACACAACTAAGCCTGTTTAGGGCTTATACTGGAGCCGCACATACCCCTGAGACCACCAGAGTGGGGTTCCTTCCATCTAGATCATTTAGAGGCTGTACAGGCAAGGACTTCCACCCAGGAGAGGCTAGAACCTGGCTGGGGCGAGTTCGGTAAGGGGGTGCTTCTGACATCTTGAGTCCTTCTCAGGTGAGGAAAAATAAGAGAATACTGGGGCGGGGGCCATCTTTACAACTTATAGCTATGTGGTCCTATCAGGTTGTGAGGGGCGGAGTCACAACCCAAAGTGTATGCTGCCATGATGCGACAGGAAAGTCTTTTTCTGTACCTGGGAGAAAATCTGAATTGTTTCTTAATGGTGTTAGAGGACTCATCCAAGGAAATGGGTGTTTTTTTTATAGGTGTTAATAAATATTTCAAGTGTGGGACCTATGAGGGGGTGGGCTTTGATGCTTTTTGAGTGGTGCGTTGGACGAATCCACGGAAGAAAGTTTATTTGGTGGGAGAAAAGTGTTTGCTCTAGTGTCACCCAGTCTTTAACTGTATGGTGATTGTTCCAATCTACTATTCGTGTCAGAAGAGCAGCTTGGTGGTATTTTTGAAGGTCTGGCAGAGCTATCCCCCCTTTATTTTTGGGTAAGTTTAGTCTGGTAAATTTGATTCTGGGAGGTTTGCTCCTCCAGATAAAGGTAGCGCATGCTTTGCGGAAGGAATTAAAGAATGAAGATGTCAGTCTAATGGGAATTATTTGCATCACGTACAAAAATCTAGGTAGAATTGTCATCTTGACCAGAGAAGCTCTACTAAACCAAGATATATTGAGAGAATTCCATCTTTTTAAATCATCCTGTGTATCTTTTAGAATGGGTAAATAGTTGAGTTTGAAGAGATCAAATAAAATTTGTAGGGATTTCAGTTCCAAGATATGTTATACTTTGATTGGGGAAGGGGAAGGGGAAGTTTTTTTTACATAATTCTACTGAGTTTGGGGGTAGTGTGATATTCAAGGCGCTAGATTTTGAGTGATTAATTTTTAAGTTTGAGAGTAATTGGAAATGTTCTAAATCTTGGATGACATTGGGTAAGGAGATATGGGGTTCTGAGAGGAATAGAAGCATGTCATCAGCAAAGGTTGCAACTTTATACGTGTGTTTGTGAATTTCTATACCCTTGATGTCTGGGTTGGATCTAATTTTATTTAATAGTGGTTCAAATGTGAGGACAAACAATAGAGGTGAGAGGGGGCATCCCTGTCTTGTGCCATTGCAAAGGTTGAAGGCGTCTGACAGGTGGCCATTGACTTAAACTCGTGTTGTTGGATTTGAGTATAGTACTTTGATATATGATCTTCTTTGGGGTAGGATCCCTATATGTTTTAACGTTGCATCAATGAAGTCCCAGGCCACTCTGTCAAACGACCTTCTCTTCCCGGGATGAAGCCTACTTGATCTAAGGAATTAAGGGAAGATAGCAGGGGTAGGAGTCTATTTGCTAGTATTTTGGCATATATCTTGATGTCTACATTAATTAGGGAGATTGGTCTATAGTTAGTAACCTGAGTCGTATCTTTGCCTTCTTTTGGTATAACCGTTATATGTGCTTCCAGTAGTTGCTTGGGGGGATGTTGTTCAGAATATAGTGATTGAAAGGTTTTCAAGAATCTTGGTTCTAGTATGTTGGTAAACGTTTTGTAATATTGAAGGGGTGGTCCATCTGGACCTGGTGCCTTGCCTATTTTCATATATTTTAAGGCTTTATCAAATTCCAGGCCAGTTACAGGTGTCTCTAGGTCTTGTGCTGTGTTTTTTGATATTTGCGGTGGGCAATATTTCTCTAGGAACTCTTGAATAAGCTTTGTTCTTTTGTCTGAATTTTGTGGGCATTTGGGATTAGATGGAATGTTATATAGGGATTGGTAGTAAAGTTCGAACTGTTTAGCAATCATCTCATTCGAAGAGTGTGGCGTGCCTTGTTTGTCTCTTATTTGGTGAACTGTTGAAGCAACTTTCTTGTTTTGGACTGCTTTTGCAAGCAACCTTCCACTTTTGTTGCCTTGCTCATAATATATCTTGTGTCTTAAGATATATTGTCTTTTAGTTTTCATGTTCAACTCTTCTGATAGTAGAGCTCTTGCTTTAGTTAAGTCTTCAAATGTAGAGAGTGCCACAGCTCTTTTATGAGTTATTTCTAGTTTATGAATTTGATCTAGTAACGATCTAATTTTGGATTGTTTTTCCTTCTTTAGTTTGGCTAATTTATTTATAAATTCACCTCTCATGACGCATTTGTGCGCTTCCCACTGTGTAATCAAAGATGTCTCGTCATTTTCATTTAGTGAAAAGTATTCGTTTAGTTTGTCATTGAAATGTATTACATCTATAGGATCTTTCAAGACTGAGGTGTTAAGTCTCCACGTTTAATTATGGTAGATTTTTCTGGGAAAGTTAATGTTATGGTAATCGGATGATGATCGGGTAAAGTCATGGTTTCGATTGTTGAGTCTGTCAGTAAGTCTAGGTCTGGTTGCGAGATAAAAAAGTAATCAATTCTAGATTATTTTTGATGGACTGTTGAGAAATAAGTAAAGTCTTTAGTTTGAGGGTTTAGGGTTCTCCAGGTGTTATGTAACATTAGCTCCTGTAGCTGGAGTTTGATTTGTTTCAACGCTTTATAAGGAAGGCTCGATGTACCATTCGAGGTATCTATGAGCAGATTTAATGGAGTATTGAAGTCTCCCCCTAAGATAATTATGCCTACTGCGAAGTTTGTTAATAGGTCCTTTATTTTACGAAAGAAGGTTACCTGCTTTAAATTAGGGGTGTATATGTTAGCTATTGTGATGGGATGAGGTCCTAACTTCCCTTTTATGAATATGTATCTTCCCTCTGGGTCATGCATTGTGTCGTTAATCTGAAGAGGAGTCTGTTTGGAGATCAAAATAGAGACTCCTTTGGTTTTTCCTTCGGGATTGGTGGCATGAAATGCCGTTGGAAATCTTTTATCCTGCAATTTGGGAACTTTATTAGCTTTAAAGTGAGTTTCTTGTATGCAAATGATATTTGCTTTGAGTTTATGAAATTCATTGAGGAATTTGGTTCTTTTTTCAGGGATGTTAAGTCCTTTAGCATTTACTGAAATTAGCTTAATTGATGTTGAGATGGTCTGCTGTTTATGAATAGGCATTTTGGAAATATTTCTGTATCCAAAAGAAAGGGTATTTGGACTCAGGAGTATAGTGAGGTTTAACTTATCTGTATGTCTTGTTCTAGGTCTGATAAACTTGCCCTGGGTTTCAAGGGGGTAAGGAGAAAGAAAAAAAAAAGAGGAGTGGGGAAGAGGTTTTCCTTCCTCAAGGAGAGGATGGAGAAGTGTTCCGGAGGTAGGTTTAGACCAGCTAGTCTACCCTATTAGAGAGGTCCGGTAAGTTCAAAGAGTGAAAATTATTTCACTCCTTGTGTGGGAGCAAGGTCTAAGTAGGATCAGATGGATTTCAATTCGACTATTTCTGTCCTCTTCTCTTTTTTCTTCCTTTGTTTACTAAGACTCTTAGCACTCTGGAGCAGCTATCTAATTGTATTGATCAGATATTACAGGGTATATGTAAAACATATTGAACGTGGGAGATAATGAAATATTAATTGCAATTTATGTGTGGGTTGTAGATTTGGAGCAGTTGAATATCTGTATACAGAAATGTGATTATATTGAACCCTGTCATATAAAGACACATCCTGAACTCTAAATTGTGTTGGGATTAATAGGTGCAAGCAAAATATAATAACGCAGATAATTATACTTAATAGCCACTAGGGGGAGCCCTTATCATAGGAAATTAGAGCTTCTTGTAATTAAGGGGATTGTTCTGCATATCCTATGGAAAATTTTAGTGCAAATTAAGTAGTACTATATTGTTTACGTAGTCTATTAAACTTAAATGTAACAAACAATCTAGCAAAAAACTCTTGCTTCAAAAAAGTTCCTTCAAAGATAGGTAATGTAAGTATAAGGCATTATGGTGGTCAAAATGTCTCATATTAAATGTTTTGTTTTTTTTTTTTTTTTTTTTTTTTTTTTTTTTTAAATAATCATGTATTGTCAAGAATTTGACTGTTGTTAGGAGTATTATTTAGTTACCTCCTATTCAGTTAATTTTGGAAAAAGTATTGCATTTCTGTGAAGGAGAGTTACCTTATGTAAGTTAAATTAAGGTAAGTCCAAAGTGATCCACCGTCATGCCTATTTCTTATGTTAAATAGAAACATCCTCTATATTAACTGTAACCAGTAATGGTTGTTATTCAGCCCTTTTTAAGTATATCAAAGCATTATTGAAACATTTTTAACCTAGATGAATCTAAGATATTCATAACCACATTATCTTTTGCTCATTTTGTTATATTAAAGTACAAGTATGTTACCACTAATGGTATGTTCAGTAAAATATATATATATATATATATATATATATATTTATATATATATATATATATATATATATATATATATATATATATATATATATATATTTCTCTTTTTTTCCCCCCTATTCCCCTTCCCCCCTTCCCTTTCTTCTCTTCCCTCCCCTTATTCTCTCCTATGGGGATTTTTGGATGTTCTTTATGTGTACCATACCTTTTGGAGAAACTTGTCTCAAATATATATATGCACTGAAGATACTGTAGATCCTGAATATTCAGGTATGGCTAATGGTCAATAGTTAAAGAAGTATAAGATATAGCCATATCTTAATGTACCTCTGGGTAATAAGATAAGATAATAAGAAATAAAAAATAAGATAATGTGCTTTAAAAATCGTGCTTACAGTCAGACATTTTTTAGTTCAGACATATCTAGCATACCCTTATGTTGATAGTTCTGTCCAGGAAATCTGCATATATGCTATTGAACTTGGGTGTATTGATTTGTTTCTGTTCTTGTGTAACACCGTAACTATAAAAAAGAAGAAAATGAACAAGAGAAAAAAAAAGGAAAAAAATGCAAATATGAGGGAGGGGTAAAAATAGGTGGACAGTTAGCTTTTAAGCTAAAACTTTTATCTATGTGATTAGATATTTTCTTGTTGGATGGTTTGAAGATGTTTCAACTGAAAGAATAAAGGACGTATAGATGATTGGCAGTTGATTGAAGATAGGCGTACGTAGAGTGACAACTGTGTTAGTTGTGGATGTTTGAATTTCAGGTGTCCATTTGGTCCTGTCTATCCATGCGATCTCTGCGTCTAGGAGGGGAGAGTCCTGGACTTCCTTGGTTTGCTCCTCTTCTGTTTTGATGAGATGAAGGTGACCTTCGGCGTCTATCTCTGTTTCTCTGAGCTCTGGGAGTGTAGTTGTTTGTTAGTTCGATCCATGTGTCATTCAGCATGAATGAATTATACCAATCTGGAACTTCAGTTGGGGGAATGTTTAGTGTTTTGCAGAAAGATTTCAAGTCCTCTGGTGTGCGTAACAGTGCTGTGTGAACTCTCCAGGTGGCTGAGAGACAAAAAGGAAACTTCCACCTGTAAGGGATACCTCTGGTACGCAGTTGGTCGAGAATCGGACTGCGTTGCTGTAGTGTGATGTTTGACAAGTCTTGGTGTAGTTTTATCTCATTTCCATTAAACAGCACTCTATTTTTCTCTCTCGCCTTTTTTTAAAATGGCTTCTTTCAGAGGGAAGTTTACCAAGCAACATATTATGTCCCTGGGAGGATCAGTATCCCTTCCTCTCGCTCTGAGGGCTCTGTGAATACTTTCAAAGTCAATGGGGGAGTCTGGGGGTCTGTCAAGTAAATCGTTAAATATGGTTGTAGCAGTGTGTTCTACAGGGTTTTGATCTGCTGATTCTGGGACCCCTCTAATTCTTATATTATGCCTTCTTCCTCTATTATCGAGGTCTTCTAAGTGGCGATGAATTTCAATTATATGGTTTAAGTGTATGTCAGAAGATTTTTGTACCTGCTTTATGGCCTCTGCGTGACGTGCTGTGGCCTGCTCCACCGATCCCATCCTTGCTGCAATGCTCTGTATGTCTGTCCTGAGATCTGTGATGGCTGCAGACAGCATGGCTTTGATGTCCAGGGCCACTGCTTGTAGATCTGACAGGCAGAGTGTTTGTAGGGCTGGAGGGTTGTGGGGTAGAGGAGCTGCAGGCTATGATGTGGAGCTTTGAGCGCCGATCGCACCGTCTATTGTGAGGCCAGAGCCGGCGAGCGGGCCGGGTGGTTTAGGCGAGGCCGCGGTTTTGAGGCCTTCTCCCTGCGATGTCCGGAACATTGCGGGGATGTTGTTTTGAGGATGCTGGCTTGGATCAGGGGGTTCACGGGCTGATGAGGAGCTCCGGTCTCCCTTTCCCATGATTGGGACTGGTGTGTTATCGCCTGTGCTCATTTTTAGCTGCTCCTGTGTGCTGGAGAGAGCGGATTAGGCATCCATTCTGGTCCGGAGTTAGGCCACGCCCCCGTAATTTTACTAATTTAGGAGCAGCATCAGTTGGTAGAGTACACGTTGCACATAATTTTTGGTGCCGTGCCCATTAATTATTTATTCGAACTATGCAAGCATGCTACCCATTCTTCGCCACCTTGGAGTAGGCATACCGAGTAGCCGTACTCATGGAGCGGTGAATCCACCGTGTTACGTCCCAAGGCACTGTTCCACCTCCCGTCGGGACAGGTGACACCGTGTTGTTCCACGTCTGGTGCCAAACTCCCAGGCCTGTCCCACAGAAAATGAGACAAAGTGTCAGCCAAGGTATTCTCCACCCCTGTTAAGCTCGCAGCCTAAATGAAAGCATTCCATTGCCAACAGCGCTGTACCAAATGTCGCAGTAACCTGACCGCCCATATGGATGTTGCCGAACAAGTGATTAACCAGCTGGACAACCACAAGGACGTCACAATTGAGACGCACCTTCCATTTCCAGAAGGTTTCCTCCCAAATGTCCATTGCTACTACAATTGGAAAACCGTTCCAGGAGGACTAGGTACATCAAGAACCCAGCCTAACCCCATGCTGGGGGCCAACAGGGTTCCCTGTTTTCCGAAAAATGACCCCCTAGCCCATGCAGCCCACAGCATTCGTGGACCAGTCCCAATCGCAATTGCGGCTGGGACCCAATGTCCTAGATCGCACCCATTGAACAACTCCAGGAAGTCCTGCTACACCCGCCAGTCCTTTCTGTGTTCCCCGTTGAGCCTCATGAAGTGCGTCGGGGCCTTGACTCCGGCGGTTGCTGCCAACAGCCAGCGACAAAACCCTGCCCATGGTACTTATTCGGCAAACAAAATTTCACTTCCCCAATAACGGTTGTAACTGACGCAACTGTAACTGGTGCCTTACAATGGTCCATGCACTTCTGGCTCGAGAATCTTCAGCTTATCTGTCGGCAAATGGCATTCCCTACCAATCTAATCCACTTCAACTCCCAGGAACAACAATGGTTGACGTGGGGCCCTCTGTTTTCCCCCAAAGCTACCGGGACCCCGAACGTTCCACTATATGTTGCAACATCTCCAACCGGATGGCGCAAATGACCTCCAGATAGTGAATGACCTAGTTGATCCCAGTGACGTCCCGAACTACCGCTTCCCCCCAAAAGGAGCTGGCTCCAGATAGTGAATGACCTAGTTGATCCCAGCAACATCCCGAACTACCACTTCACCCAAAAGGAGCTGAAAATTTTGAAGAAAACCCCATAAGATGGAGCGTCCCCATGAGGAGAAAACGATCCACATAGTATGCCCCCATTCCCTATACAGCCCAGCAGACGGAACTGTCTGGATGAACCGGCAAAACCGGAAAGCTGATTCAATATCTGCTTCTGCCAACAGTGCCCCCTGCCCATCACGACGAGCCCATTAAATCACAGCATCAAAAGAAATGCATGTCACAAAACACTCCTCAGGTGCAATCGAATCATTGACCGACCGTCACTTTTGAAAGGAAAGGTGATGAATCCCTCTGCACTTGTTTTGGCTCTTTTTGAGAACTACTCCCAATGGAGCGACCAGGAAGAGGAACCGTATTAGATGGAGGGGTTTGGCAGACATTCGCCCTGGATTTACCTCTTTCCACAAGTTTGAAACCGCTGCCAGATACAGCAGGGCCAAACGTAACTTCTTCACTATGGATGGGAGGGTCGCCAATGAGCATGGTATTTTTGAAAAACGCTCGAGAAACCCGATTCCTGCAACTGAGCCGCTGTTCATTCGGGGTTACTACCGAGGAAAGGAAGCCTCCTCACCACCTGCACCTACGTCCTCCCTCCCCCTGCCTTTCCCTGGCTGTCTGGAGCCGAAATGCTGGCTGGTACGTCGGGAGAATCGACTACTGCCATCTCTGTTCCCACTGCCATTGCAGGCGAATCGGCTGCAACCCTGGTAGCGACTGCTAAAAGTGGTTGGGGCCATCACCGCCCGATCCATACCTTGTGGTGCTGCCTATGCCTGCGCCTGCGATGGACTGTCCATTGTGCTCAGCTTAAAGCGCTGTATCAATTCCCTCAAACCCAACAATAACTCCTGCAGGCCCGCCCTACACGCAATGTGTCCTGCGTCTCTATGCTGTTCTGTGTGGGGCCTAACCCTTGCCCGTCCCTGGGAACCCCCATTTTCTACCCTGATCAGACACATTTTTTAATAAAGAAGAGAAGATAAGAAAGAGATACACTCACCGGGCTGCCCAGGACTGGGCCCACCAGCCACCACTCCGGAATCCACCATTGACGGATGTCCCAGGTCCTCATCTCTTTCCGACCCAGACAGTTCTCCCTCCAATCTGTCTCCTGCAACACTGTCTGCACCCGAGGGCCCTGCTCTTGTTGCCGGGGTCTGTGTTGTTGTTCCCGTCCTTCTCTCCATCCTGTCACGCCAGACCTGCTCGCTGCCCACAATGATGGACTCCTGTTCCATCTCCTGGTCTATGCAGCCGTTGCTCGCCTTCTGACCTTGCTCCCACCATCACAGTGCTCCTCCAGTCCTCCCTCTGGTCACATGGGACTGCAGGCCTCCCTTACCGCCTGACCCGCATCCCGCGTCACGGCTCTCCCTTGCTGGGCCGACTGGCTGCTCTAACCCTCTCCTGCAACCCTGGCCGCCTGTTCCTGGCCTCTGTGACAAGTGGGGGGATGGAGTGGAGCCATGTGCTGTGCTGGGCTCCCCCCATCCCTGCTCTCCTGTCCCTGTGCTGTGTCATCCTAGGTCACCCTTCCTGGATCCCTGGGACTGCTATTCACTGGGGGGTGGAGGTTCTCACCCTCTAGCTGCAGTTGCAGCCACTGATCCCCAGGCAAGTTCTCAGACTGCAGTGTTCCGGTGACCGTGACCGCCAAAAACGTGGAATCACTGGCACTGCTCTCTCTATCTCTTATACTGGCCCCCTACCCGTGTCTGCAGACAGTCTATGTGCCACTGCCGCCGCTCGTAGCTGTGCAGGAATGCCTCCAACCCCACCATCACTAGTATGCAGAGAGTGGGAAGAGAGAGCGGGGAGAGCGTGTGTAATCTTCTCCTCCGCCGCTCACTAGTGACGTCAATCCCTTCCTTCCTCCAAGCTTCCTGACCCGAGTGCCTCCCCCGCTCCGGCCACTCCCCCTTTCTTAAAGGGGGTGCATTTTTCTTTCCCAAAGCATGACTGTGCTGTCCACACCTGTCACGCCATCCCTACGCTAATCCTAATCACTCCTTCTGCTCCGGGACTCTCTTTATACGTGCCAAAAAAATATTATATGGCCAGTAAATAGAGAATATTGGATATATAAGGTATAAAAAATATATAAGATATAAAAAAAAGCAGAGGGCTTACCAGTGGCTAAAAAGGCCTATAGATAGCAATGGTTGATAATCATGAGAACCGGGACTTGTATTGTGTAAACGCACTTTAGATAGATGCTCGTCTATCACCGCCGTCTAAGCTGGCAATTATCACTGTAAAATATATTAGTGTTAGGGGTACAGTATTTATTTTTTTTTGGCATGCATAATGTATATACATAGTTATAGGTACCATAGGGATTATCTTTTTCTTTCCCTTTGTTATTTTTTTGTTTTACAGAATTTTACTATTTCAATATTGGGGATTCTTTGTGTGATTTATTCATACATGACCCCTACAATGTATTACAGTGGAACCATGCATTACAAGCATAGTCCGTTCCAGGAGTATGCTCGTAATCCAATGTACTCACATATCAAAGCGAGTTTTCCCATTAAAGTCAATGGAAACGAAAATAATTTGTTCTGCCTTGACTTCAATGGGATGCAATACCGCATGCGGCCAGAGGTGGGGGGGCGTCGGAGAGCCTCGGAAACGCCCGAAAAGGCCAGAGGGACACTTCGGCTGACCGCGTTACTTGCAAACCGAGGTTCCACTATACCTTAAAAATCTTCATATTATGTAAGTATCTATTTCTATGGAATATATCTTGCAAAATTTGACTTGTTATGCATAAAACTTTTTTCATTTATTCGTTTTTATAGTGTGAGGCTGCGTTCCCATGGGAGGATTGTTACTAGATCCCGTTGAAATGACCATTTCATTGATTACTGGATAGTGTACTGGATAGTATAATATATATATATATATATATATATATATATATATATATATATATACTTATTTGATGCTTTTTCCATGTTTATCAGATCTGTAATCTCCTGAAGAAGCACAATTGTGCGAAACATGTAGAGCGGAAAATCCTCCTGTGACCTCACACTGCGACTCAACTACTCCATGCACTTTATTCCTCTTGGATGCCGCTACTGGTTACACCGGATCTTATTTCTCATCCCACTGGATTAGATTATAATATTTGGAGGTGTTATTGGAGTCACCGGAGTCATGTATTCTATGTCATTATTAGTATGATGTCTGTTCCTTTTATGTTTTGTACATTTTACCTTTTTTAACTTTATCCAATAAAAAATTCAATTTTTTTTATCCTATATGTGTGCCGACAAAGTCCATTTTTTGCAAGTTCTTAGTCTTTTCCATTGAATATCGGGACGTTGGCATATTGTTATCAGTGTGTCCACAGTGTCACCCTGTGAGGATACACGTTAAATTCCATTATTTTTTTCACACTTATCAACCTTACTCTCTATACTTTGCCTATCACAGCTAAAGCCCATTGTAATATGACTACTGTGATCTCACCTTTTATTGTGAGGGGGGCTGGCTTATCCAAAAGCCCTTTTATTGGCCCTTCCAAGCCAGCTGACCTAAGCTCAAAGGCCAGGCAGTGCATTTTGATTATTATGGTAAAGTTTGGCATTATTTTGCTGGGTCCGCGAACCTCGAACACGTAAGAATTTGCTGTGAACCCATGATGGCAATCAACCCAAACCTCATCCTTACTCATTGACTAAGGTTGTTTATTTTAAATTGGTCCCAATAACTTCCATATACAGTAAGTGTATATTTAAAGAATGTATATTAGTATGTACTTCTCGAAAGGAAAAAAAAATCAGATTAATTGATGAACGTACTTCACCAAACTTGCCAATGAATCCGTTGATGTGAGATCTTGTGTGTCTCCATTCATGTGCAGCTTTCAGTTGACTTCATTGCACCTCCAGCATCTCTACCTTGTCCGTGTCCTCCACCTCTGGTTCAGCAGTTTCTGACCTGAGATCACGTTACGTAGTAACATGTTAGTACAAACAACTACCATTAGTTCTGCACAACTCTTAAATCACAATCATACTTTCACATTCCAGCTGTCATTTTGAAAAGTAAGATTTGATTCTGATTGGTGCCTTTGAGGTGATGTCAATGGTTGCTAGAGAAGTGGATCTATGAGACCCATAGAGGACAAAGCACATATTTGGACCATTGCATGCACAGGAGTTAAAGGGAAACTCCACCCACAACTGGTTTCTTCCAATTGGGAAGCAGTAAAGAAAAACCTGTTCAGCTTCCTCAAGAATGAATTAATCCGTTGTGGGGTCTCAGTCAAGATAGTGTGCAGTTTGTATATTTTTTTCTTCTAAAATATTAAAAACAATATACTTAATGTTCTTAATGGACAGCAAACACAATCCAGGTAGTTATTTTGTTTCCTGAACGTTCTTCTTACATAAACTGAATGTGTCCTGTGTTGGGCTACACAGGTGATAAGTGCAAGAGGGTTAGTGTGAGGATTGCAGATCAGCTTAGTATTAGGGTTACAAGTAGGGATGAGCCGCACACCCCCCAGTTCGGTTCGCACCAGAACCTGCAAACAGATCATTGCAAAAAAGTTTTAAAAATGGTGTTTTTTTCGGGAGCAGTGATTTTAATGATGCTTAAAGTAAAAAAAAAAGTGAAATATTCCTTTAAATATCATACCTGGAGGGTGTCTATAGTATGCCTCTAAAGTGGTGCGTGTTTCCCATGCTTAGAACAGTCCCTGCACAAAATGACATTTTTAAAGGAATAAAAGTCATTTAAAACTGCTTGCGGCTTTAATGTAATGTCCGGTCCTGGCAATATGGATGAAAATCAGTGAGACAAACGGCATGGGTACCCCCCAGTCCATTACCATGCCCTTTGGGTCTTGTTTGGGTATTAAGGGGAACCCCGCACCCAAATTAAAAAAGGAAAGGTGTGGGGCCCCCAGGCCCTATATACTCTAAACAGCAGTATACAGGCGGTGTAAAACAAGACAGGGACTGTAGGTTTGTTGTTAAGTAGAATCTGTTTGTAATTTTGAACTGGTACATTTTTAATGTGTTTAGCTCCAGACAAAAAATCTATTTTAAGCTTTTTGGAAAACATAGGGAAGGGTTATCACCCCTGTGACATTTGTTTTGTTGTCTGGGCTCCTCTTCAGAAGATTTCACCTCACTTTCTGTCCCAATGGCAAATGTTTTTAGAAAGTTTGGGTTTTTTAGTGAAACAAGGATTGGTGACAAAGCATCAGTGGAGAGGAGACACGTTTTTCCCATATTAACTCTTACAGGAGAGAATTTCCCTTCCTAGGGGTAGATTACATCTCACTTCCTCTTGTTTCCTTCCGTTTGCAAGTAGGAGTCATTTGTAAGTTGGATGTTTGAAAGTAGGGGCCTGCCCTATATACTCAGCAGAAATTTGGGCCTTAGGTGTTGTTGCGGCCACAACTAGGGATGAGCTTCATGTTCGAGTCGAACCCATGTTCGACTCGAACATCGGCTGTTCGATCGTTTGTCGAATTGCGAATTATATGGGCCGTTCGTGCCAAATTCGTGTGGCGCGTCACGGCCCATAATTCACTGCGGCATCGCAGTCCATTGCTGGCTGATGATTGGCCAAGCATGCACTATGACCCGCATGCTTGGTCAATCACAGCGCCGTCGGTGGAGAGAGTTGTAATTGGCCAAAGCCAGGGTGGTTTGGCCAATTATGGATCAGGGGGTTTAGAACACGCCCCACACTATATAAGGCCGCCTGCACGGCGGTCCTGTGTAGTGTGTTCTGGCGTGCTTAGAGAGAGAGAGAGACAGTGTCATTTCATTTGAGTTAGCTAGATTAGGCAGGACAGTCAGTGAGTTAGCTGCACTTACAGTGTATTGTGTATATATATGCATGCCAGGTGTTGCATATATATATATATATATATATATACACTGTATTCAGTTTAGCTAGATCCGTTCCTACTGACAGGCAGGCTTGTCTTGTTACAGTATTTACAGCTACCTGAAGAAAATTGCTGGTGCTCTGTTGATCCTATTAGTACCACAGTCAGGCAGCTAGACTATTTACAGTTAGTGTAGTGCGTCCTCCTCACAGTGTTCAGGTAAAGCTACAAGTTAGTTTAGTGTGACCTCTGCACAGTGTTTAGCTAAAGCTACAAGTTAGGGTAGTGCGTCCTCCTCACAGTGTTCAGCTAAAACTACAAGTTAGTGTAGTGCGACCTCTGCACACTGTTCGGCTAAAGCTACAAGTTAAAGTAGTGCATCCTCCTCACAGTGTTCAGCTAAAGCTACAAGTTAGTTTAGTGTGACCTCTGCACAGTGTTCAGCTAAAGCTACAAGTTAGGGTAGTGAATCCTCCTCACAGTGTTCAGCTAAAGCTACAAGTTGGTGTAGTGTGTCCTCCTCACAGTGTTCAGCTAAAACTACAAGTTAGTGTAGTGAGACCTCTGCACAGTGTTCAGCTAAAGCTACAAGTTAGGGTAGTGTGTCCTCCTCACAGTGTTCAGCTAAAGCTACAAGTTAGTTTAGTGTGACCTCTGCACAGTGTTTAGCTAAAGCTACAAGTTAGTGTAGTGCGTCCTCCTCACAGTGTTCAGCTAAAGCTACAAATTAGTGTAGTGCGACCTCTGCACAGTGTTCAGCTAAAGCTACAAGTTAGTGTAGTGCGTCCTCCTCACAGTGTTCAGCTAAAGCTACAAGTTAGTTTAGTGTGACTTCTGCACAGTGTTCAGCTAAAGCTACAAGTTAGGGTAGTGCGTCCTCCTCACAGTGTTCAGCTAAAGCTACAAGTTGGTGTAGTGTGTCCTCCTCACAGTGTTCAGCGAAAACTACAAGTTAGTGTAGGGCGACCTCTGCACAGTGTTCAGCTAAAGCTACAAATTAGTTTAGTGCATCCTCCTCACAGTGTTCAGCTAAGACTACAAGTTAGTGTAGTGCGACCTCTGCACAGTGTTCAGCTAAAGCTACAAGTTAGTGTAGTGCGTCCTCCTCACAGTGTTCAGCTAAAGCTACAAGTTAGTTTAGTGTGACTTCTGCACAGTGTTCAGCTAAAGCTACAAGTTAGGGTAGTGCGTCCTCCTCACAGTGTTCAGCTAAAGCTACAAGTTGGTGTAGTGTGTCCTCCTCACAGTGTTCAGCGAAAACTACAAGTTAGTGTAGGGCGACCTCTGCACAGTGTTCAGCTAAAGCTACAAATTAGTTTAGTGCGTCCTCCTCACAGTGTTCAGCTAAGACTACAAGTTAGTGTAGTGCGACCTCTGCACAGTGTTCAGCTAAAGCTACAAGTTAGGGTAGTGCGTCCTCCTCACAGTGTTCAGCTAAAGCTACAAGTTAGTTTAGTGTGACTTCTGCACAGTGTTCAGCTAAAACTACAAGTTAGGGTAGTGTGTCCTCCTCACAGTGTTCAGCTAAAACTACAAGTTAGTGTAGTGCGACCTCTGCACAGTGTTCAGCTAAAGCTACAAGTTAGTGTAGTGCGTCCTCCTCACAGTGTTCAGCTAAACCTACAAGTTATTTTTTTGCGAGCTCTGCACAGTGTTCAGCTAAAGCTACCTGTAGAAGGTTGGTGGTGTTTTCCTGATCCTATCACTACCACAGGCAGCTAAATAAGCTACAAGTTATTTTTTGGCGAGCTCTGTACAGTGTTCACCTAAAGCTACCTGTAGAAGGTTGGTGGTGTTTTCCTGATCCTATCACTACTGCAGGCAGCTAAATAAGCTACAAGTTATTTTTTGGTGAGCTCTGCACAGTGTTCACCTAAAGCTACCTGTAGAAGGTTGGTGGTGTTTTCATGATCCTATCACTACCGCAGGCAGCTAAATAAGCTACAAGTTAGTTTTTTGCGAGCTATGCACAGTGTTCAGCTAAAGCTACCTGTAGAAGATTGGTGGTGTTCTCATACTACAGGCAGGCAGTTGATTTTGCTAGCTGCAGTATCAGTATATATATATATATATATATATATATATATATATATATATATATATCCCAGCTTAGTGCAGCTACTTTTCACTGCAGGCCATTAGTATGTCTGGAAGGCCAACAAGGAGAGGCAGACCGTCACAAGCCAATAAAAGAGGGCAAGCAGGCTCTGTGTCTAGAGGCAACAGTGCTGGTCGTGAACACGGTGCATCCTCATCAGCACGTGGCTGTGGGACACGCTTGGTGATTTTTTTGGCAGCTGGCCATGTTGAGCCGCAACATGCAGAAGACTTGGTCGAGTGGATGACCAAGCCGTCCTCATCCTCCTCATCCTCTCTCACCCATGCTCAGGGTACTTTGTCTGGCAAAGCAGCTGCCAACACGGCCTCTTCCCTCGGCTCAATGGCATCAGTGACTCCTTCACTAACCCCACCATGTCCTCCTGAGGAGTTCCTCGAACTATTTGACCACAGTGTTGGGTACACGCTCCAGGAGGATGCCCAGTGTTTGGAAGGCTCTGATGATGATACTGAGCTAGATGAAAGCAGTAACGTGAGCATGGACAGAGGGGGTGCCCAAGAAGGACAGCAATCTGGCAGTCATGCTCACATTGGGTGACTCTGCTGGCAGCTGGGAAGGATGCAGGACAAGGTGCAGTAGTGTTGGAGGTTGTTCCGCCACCACACCTCCAAAATGCCACTACTAATGATTGTGACACACCTCTCTCCTCCACCCCCTCCTCTTCTTCTTCCTCCATGGCCTCTTCCTGTGATTTGTCCTCAGAACCAGCGGTGCTCCATAGGCATTCAAGGGGCTACGCAAGTACGCAGGCCAAAAGATGCCATGCGGTGCTTGAGCTGATGTGCTTGGGGGAAAGGAGCCACACTGGGGCAGAGGTTCTGTCAGCTCTGCAGGGGCAGGTTCAGAGATGGTTGATGCCATGCCAACTTAAGGCAGGAATGGTGGTTTGCGACAATGGCACCAACCTCCTCTCTGCCCTCCGACAGGGACAAATGACCCATGTGCCCTGTTTGGCTCATGTCCTTAACTTGGTGGTGCAGCGGTACTTGGGCAGGTACCTGGGCTTACAGGATGTCCTGAGGCAGGCCAGAAAAGTCTGTGTGCATTTCTGCCGGTCATATAATGCCAGTGCTCGGCTGGCGGACCTCCAAAAGGAGTTTAACCTGCCCAAGAACCACCTAATCTGTGACATGCCCACCAGGTGGAACTCAACGTTGGCCATGCTGCAGCGGCTGCACACGCAGCAGAGGGCCATCAATGAGTACCTATGCGACTATGGCACCAGGACAAGGTCAGGGGAGCTTGTTTTTTTTCCCCATGCCAGTGGGCCATGATCAGGGATGCATGCACTGTCCTGTCACCATTTGAGGCCATGAGGATGGTGAGCAGTGACAGTGCATGCATCAGTGACACTGTCCCCCTTGTCCACCTGTTGGAGCACATGCTGCGTGGAATAATGGACAGGGCACTTGAGGCAGAACAGAGGCAGGAAGAGGAGGACTTCCTTAGCTCTCAAGGCCCCCTTTATCCAGACAGTGTTCCTGCGTGCTCGCCGATCTCACAGGAAGAGGACGAGGAGGAGGAGGAGGATTGTGTCAGTTTGGAGGTGGAGCCTGGCACTCAGCATCAGCAGCAGTCTTTAAGGTATCAGTCCAAAGAAACACATGGACTTGTACGTGGCTGGGAGGAGGTGGCTGCGGACCATGTCGTCCTTAGTGACCCAGAGGACTCCGGAACAAATGCCTCAGCAAACCTATGCTGCATGGCCTCCCTGATCCTGCAAAGCCTGCGTAAGGATCCTCGTATTCGTGGTATCAAGGAGAAGGACCAATACTGGCTGGCAACCCTCCTTGATCCATGTTAAAAGGGTAAGGTTGCGGACCTTATCTTGCCATCGCAGAGGGAGCAGAGGATGAAACATCTTCAGGAGGCCTTGCAGAAAGGTCTGTGCAATGCGTTCCCAGAGACTGGGAGGTCACAAACTCCTGTTTCTGGACAACGTGTTGCTGAGGCTTCGGTCAGTCAAAGAAGGAGCGGTGGAGAAGGTGGCCGTCTGACTGATGCGTTCAGACTATTTTTTAGTCCGCAGACCCAAGGTATGATCGGTTCCAGCAACCATAGCCAGCATCTGTTTTACATGGTGCAGGAATACCTAGGGGCAAGATCTGACTTGGACAGCTTTTCCACCGAAAATCCTTTGGGTTACTGGGTCTTGAGGATGGCTCACTGGCCAGAGCTTGCACAGTATGCAACTGAGCTACTGGCCTGTCCTGCATCCAGCGTTCTTTCGGAACGCACATTCAGTGCTGCTGGAGGCTTTGTAACCGATCACAGGGTGCATCTGTCCACTGACTCAGTCGATCAACTGACCTTCATAAAGATGAATCAGTCTTGGATCACCACCAGCTACCAAGCACCTGATGTTAATGTAACCGAATAATTTTTTTTGAAATCTCAGATCCCTTCAAAGACTGCCTATGCTGATGCTGAGTGACTATCCTGAGTAATTATCCTCTTCCTCCTCAATGATCACACTGATAGCTTGTAAGAACATTTTTGGTTCTGGGCGCCGCCACCAGTGCCTAAGGCCTAATTTTTCAGCCCCTGTTTAACAGGGGCGTGTAATTACAATTTTTGATGCAATACTTTGCAGCAGGGCTCGTTCCTGCATTCCAACTAGAGTATCTGTGAGGGGTTGCAGTGTTGTGGCACCAGCACCAGTGCCTAAGGCCCAATTTTTCTGCCCCTGTCTAACAGGGGCATGTAATTACAATTCTTGATCTAATATTTCACAGCAGGGCCCGTTTCTGTGCCCACTAAGAGCGAGTGAGGACTTATAGTGTTGTGGCACCAGCACCACCACCACCAAAGGCCCAATTTTTCTGCCCCTGTTCAACAGGGGCATGTAATTACAATTCTTGATCTAATATTTCACAGCAGGGCCCTGTGAGGGCTTACAGTGTTGTGGCTAGGGATGAGCCAAACACCCCCGGTTCGATTCGCACCAGAACCTGCGAATGGACTGAAAATTCGCACAAACGTTAGAACCCCATTGACGTCTATGGGACTCGAATGTTCAAAATCAAAAGTGCTCATTTTAAAGGCTAATTTGCATGGTATTGTCCTAAAAAGGGTTTGGGGACCCGGGTCCTGCCCCAGGGGACATGTATCAATGCAAAAAAAACTTTTAAAAATGGCCGTTTTTTCAGGAGCAGTGATTTTAATGATGCTTAAAGTAAAAAAAAGTGAAATATTCCTTTAAATATCTTACCTGGGGGGTGTCCAACAGGGGCATGTAATTACAATTCTTGATCTAATATTTCACAGCAGGGCCCTGTGAGGGCTTACAGTGTTGTGGCCACAACAACACCTAAGGCCCAAATTTCTGCTGAGTGTATAGGGCAGGCCCCTACTTTCAAACATCCAACTTACAAGCGACTCCTACTTGCAAACGGAAGGAGACAACAGGAAGTGAGATGAAATATATCCCTAGGAAAGGAAATTCTCTCCTGTAAGAGTTAGGCCCCTTTCACACATGCGGACCGTATGTCCGTATTTCATCCATCCATTTTCGGATGAAATACGGACATACATGCATCCCTATGGGATAGCGGGAGTCAGCGGATGTAAATCCGCAAACACCCGTTGTCGTCCAGCTCCGCTCTCGTCCGATTCTGCGGACAGAAGAAAATCCTATTTTTCTATCCGTCTGCAGAGCGGATCGGATGAACACGGACAGACGGTCCGTGTTCCTCCGATCCCCCATAGGAGAGAGCAGAGATCTGACAGGGTGGTCCCTGCACAGTGTGCGGGTCCCGCCCTGTCATCTGCCTGCTCAGCTGGGGAAAACGGAGCGATCCCCACTGAGCAGTGGATGTTCACGGGGCGGATCAACACGGATCCGTCCCGTGTGAAAGGGGCCTTAATATGGGAAAAACATTTCTCCTTTCCACAGATGCTTTATCACCAATCCTTGTTTCACAAAAAACCCCAATTTTCAAAAAACATTTGTCATTGGGACAAAAAGTGAGGTGAAATCTTCTGAAGAGGAGCACAGACAGCAAAACAAATGTCACAGGGGTGATAACCCTTCCCTATGTTTTCCAAAAAGCTTAAAATAGATTTTTTTCTGGAGCTAAACATGTTAAAAATGTACCCGTTCAAAATTACAAACAGATTCTACTTAACAACAAACCTACAGTCCCTGTCTTGTTTGCACCGCCTGTATATTGCTGTTCAGAGTACAGAGCCTGTATACTGCTGTTTCCTTTTTTAATTTGGGTGCAGGGTTCCCCTTAATATCCATACTAGACCCAAAGGGCATGGTAATGGACTGGGGGGTACCCATGCCATTTGTCTCACTGATTTTCATCCATATTGCCAGGACCCGACATTACATTAAGCCCGGGTTCACACCTATGCGAATTAGATGCGGCTTACAATGCATCCAATTCGCAGGACATTTTAAACTAGGTTCATTTGAATGAGGGTGGTTCACATATGTGCGATGCATTCGCACTGCGCATTGCACAAAAAACGTGTGCATTTTCTGGGCATTGCGGTGCGATTTACGAGCCCCTTATCTTCTATGGGAACGCATCTGCTTCGCAGATGCATTGCGTTCTGAACATGGATTTTCTACTTCTCCTCACTACACTTCCCCCTCTCCCCCCTCCCCCTCTCCCTGCTCTCTGATCCTGAGCTAAAACACAGTGATTCCTTTGAACAGGAGATTTTTATCTCCCCAGTGAAATCTGAGCTTCAATTCGCACCGCACATGTGTGAAACTGGGCTAAAGCCGCAAGCAGTTTAAATGACTTTTTTTCCTTTAAAAATGACATTTTGTGCAGGGACTGTTCTAAACACGGGAAACACGCGTCACTTTACAGGCATACTATAGACACCCTCCAGGTACGATATTTAAAGGAATATTTCACTTTTTTTACTTTAAGCATCATTAAAATCACTGCTCCCAAAAAAACGGCCATTTTTAAAAGTTTTTTTTGCATTGATACATGTCCCCTGGGGCAGGACCCGGGTCCCCAAACCCTTTTTAGGACAATACCATGCAAATTAGCCTTTAAAATGAGCACTTTTGATTTCGAACATTCGCGTCCCATAGACGTCAATGGGGTTCTAACGTTCATGCGAATTTTCGGTCCGTTCGCAGGTTCTGGTGTGAACCGAACCGGGGGTGTTCGGCTCATCCCTAGCCACAACACTGTAAGCCCTCACAGGGCCCTGCTGTGAAATATTAGATCAAGAATTCTAATTACATGTCCCTGTTGAACAGGGGCTGAAAAATTGGGCCTTAGGCACTGGTGCTGTTGCCACAACACTGCAACCCCTCACAGATACTCTAGTTGGAGCGCAGGAACTAGCCCTGCTGCAAAGAATTGCATCAAAAATTGTAATTACACACCCCTGTTAAACAGGGGCTGAAAAATTGGGCCTTAGGCACTGGTGCCGGTGCCACAACACTGCAAATAAGGAGTTGGTATGTGGGTGTGGCGCTGTCCTAAGTGGGTAAGCTAATAGCTGTCATATAAATCACATATAAACCAAATAGACCATATAAAGAGTGTTCCACTTAGAGTAAGGGGGGAGGGGAAGTGGAAAGGATGAATTTTGGAGCCGGGGGAGAGTGGAGAGCGGAGGACAGTCAACTTGATCCAGAAAGCGCTATAGGACTGCCGCACAGTGGCCTACACTGTGACTGCGTGTCACCCCCGTAGGGGTTAAAGAAGCTGGTGAGTGTCTGCATGATCACAATACAAGACACAAGCACCCGGTCACTACAATTAATACAGGCAGTAGATGCATGTTGGATACACCTGCCTAGGTTTAAAGAAACGCCAAGAAATTTACAAAGAACATTTACAAGGACTGTTTAAAATCACTTAGGTTGCACTAAGCACAAGTCACGGTCTATTCATCCAGCTCACTATAAGTGTCAAATAAATGCCCAATGATAAACAATTTATAAGCATTGTATAAACACCACTTTAGTTGCACTGTGCACAAGTCACGTATTATATGTGTTTTTTGATATTTTAATGATTGTATGTAGCACTAGTCACTTTAGGACTTATTAGTGGGGAATTCCCCCTATCCTTTCCACTTCCCCTTCCCTTTCACTTTCACCCCCCACCCCCCTCCTCCCCCCTTACTCTAAGTGGAACACTCTTTATATGGTCTATTTGGTTTATATGTGATTTATATGACAGCTATTAGCTTACCCATTTAGGACAGCGCCACACCCACATACCAACTCCTTATTTACCTTCCGTCTTCCCCACTCCGGTGGAGATCACATTTGTGGAGGCAGCAGTCCAGCACTTTATTTCATTTTATTTCATTTTATCTCACTTTATCTCATTTCTCTCTATTTACTTCCGTTGCGTGGATACACGACTTAGTTCTGTCATTTATACAACACTGCAACCCTTAACAGATACTCTAGTTGGAGCGCAGGAACTAGCCCTGCTGCAAAGAATTGCATCAAAAATTGTAATTACATGCCCCTGTTAAATAGGGGCTGAGAAATTGGGCCTTAGGCACTGGTGCTGGTGCCACAACACTGCAACCCCTCACAGATACTCTAGTTGGATCGCAGGAACGAGCCCTGCTGCAAAGAATTGCATCAAAAATTGTAATTACACGCCCCTGTTAAACAGGGGCAGAAAAATTGGGCCTTAGGCACTGGTGGCGGCGCCCAGAACCAAAAATGTTCTTACAAGCTATCAGCATAATCATTGAGGAGGAAGAGGATAATTACTCAGCATAACAGGATAGTCACTCAGCAACAGCATAGGCAGTCTTTGAAGGGATCTGACATTTCAAAAAAAATTATTCAGTTACATCAGCATCAGGTGCTTGGTAGCTTGTGGTGATCCAAGACTGATTCATTTTTATGAAGGTCAGTCAATCAACTGAGTCGGAGGACAGGCCCACCCTGTGATTGGTTACAAAGCCTCCCGCAGCATTGAATGTGCGTTCCGAAAGAACGCTGGATGCAGGACAAGCCAGTAGCTCAATTGCATACTGTGCAAGCTCTGGCCAGTGGTCCATCCTCAAGACCCAGT
The DNA here is from genome assembly GCA_037953035.1 of Aquarana catesbeiana. NCBI lineage: Eukaryota > Metazoa > Chordata > Amphibia > Anura > Ranidae > Aquarana > Aquarana catesbeiana. The sequence continues at coordinate 208,896 of JBBHAA010002661.1, forward strand.
AACCCAGAGGATTTTCGGTGGGAAAGGTGTACAAGTCAGATCTTGCCCCTAGAAATTCCTGCACCATGTAAAACAGACACTGGCGATGGTTGCTGGAACCGATCATAACCAGGGGCTGCTGATTAAAAAATTGTCTGAACGCATTGGTCAGACGGCCACCTTCTCCATCGCTCCTTCTTTGACTGACCGAAGCCTCAGCAACACGTTGTCCAGAAACAGGAGTTTGTAACCTCCCAGTATCTGGGAACGCGTTGCACAGACCTTTCTGCAAGGCCTCCTGAAGATGTTTCATCCTCTGCTCCCTCTGCGATGGCAAGATAAGGTCCGCAACCTTACCCTTCTAACGTGGATCAAGGAGGGTTGCTAGCCAGTATTGTTCCTTCTCCTTGATACCACGAATACAAGGATCCTTCCGCAGGCTTTGCAGGATCAGGGAGGCCATGCAGCGTAGGTTTGCTGAGGCATTCGGTCCGGAGTCCTCTGGGCCACTAAGGACGACATGATCCGCAGCCACCTCCTCCCAGCCACGTACAAGTCCATGTGTTTCTTGGGACTGTAAATGATCCCTAAAAAACTGCTGCTGATGCTGAGTGCCAGGCTCCACCTCCATACTGACACAATCCTCCTCCTCCTCATCCTCTTCCTGTGTGATCGGCACGCAGGAACACTGTCTGCATAAAGGGGGCCTTGAGAGCTAAGGAAGTCCTCCTCTTCCTGCCTCTGTTCTTCCTCAAGTGCCCTGTCCATTATTTCACACAGCGTGTGCTCCAACAGGTGGACAAGGGGGACAGTGTCACTGATGCATGCACTGTCACTGCTCACCATCCTCGTGGCCTCCTCAAATGGTGACAGGACAGTGCATGCATCCCTGATCATGGCCCACTGGCATGGGAAAAAAACAAGCTCCCCTGACCCTGTCCTGGTGCCATAGTCGCACAGGTGCTCATTGATGGCCCTCTGCTGCGTGTGCAGCCGCTGCAGCATGGCCAACGTTAAGTTCCACCTGGTGGGCATGTCACAGATTAGGCAGTTCTTAGGCAGGTTAAATTCCTTTTGGAGGTCTGCCAGCTGAGCACTGGCATTATATGACCAGCAGAAATGCACACAGACTTTCCTGGCCTGCCTCAGGACATCCTGTAAGCCCGGGTACCTGCCCAAGAACCGCTGCACCACCAAGTTAAGGACGTGAGCCAAACAGGGCACATGGGACATTTGTCCCTGTTGGAGGGTGGAGAGGAGGTTGGTGCCATTGTCGCAAACCACCATTCCTGCCTTAAGTTGGCATGGCATCAACCACCTCTGAACCTGCCCCTGCAGAGCTGACAGAACCTCTACCCCAGTGTGGCTCCTGTCCCCCAAGCACACCAGCTCAAGCACCGCATGGCATCTTTTGGCCTGCGTACTTGCGTAGCCCCTTGAACGCCTACGGAGCACCGCTGGTTCCAAGGACAAAGCACAGGAAGAGGCCATGGAGGAAGAAGAAGAGGAGGGGGTGGAGGAGAGAGGTGTGTCAGAATCACTAGTAGTGGCATTTTGGAGGCGTGGTGGTGGAACAACCTCCAACACTACTGCACCTTGTCCTGCATCCTTCCCAGCTGCCAGAAGAGTCACCCAATGCGCCGTGAAACTTAGGTAACGTCCCTGTCCATGCCTGCTGGAACATGAGTCAGCGGTAATCTGCACCTTCCGCTGACCGCCCTGTCCAGCGAGGCCAAGACATTGCCTTCCACATGCCGGTAGAGAGCCGGAATCGCCTTCCGTGAGAAAAAGTGGCATTTGGGAACCTGCCACTATAGGAACTGCACATTCCACAAACTCACAGAAGGGGTCAGAGTCTACCAACTGAAAAAGTAGCAGTTGAAGTGCTAGCAATTTTGCCAAGCTAGCATTCAACTGCTGGGCATGTGGATGGCTGGGAGTAAACTTCTTTTTGCGGTGCAGCAGCTGGGGCAGGGAAATTTGCCTGGTACAATCTGACGTCGGTGTACCGATAGCAGATTGCCCGCAAGTATTTGACTGTGACACACCTAATTCTACACCATCATTCCTCTCAGTGCAGGTCTGAGAGGACTGAAGGTATAGTGGGGTTGGAGATCCCAGCTGATGAGAAGTAAGTAGAGGTCCTCTTTGTTTTTTAGTGTGGGTCTTTTAGGTACGCTTGTCAACAAACTGCATGGCAGGTCAACATATGTCTGGTCAAGCATGTGGTGCCCAAGCGGGAAATGTTTTGGCCACGCGAGATACGCTTGAGACATATGTTGCAAATAGCAGCGGTGCCATCTGATGCACTCATCTCAAAAAAATCCCACACCAAAGTACTTTTGGAATAACGTGCAGAAATAGTAGCGCCCTTGCCATACGGAGCTCTGAGGTGTGATGCAGTCAGTGTGCTGCCCTTAGGCTGGCCCCTGGATGGCATCCTGCCTCGTTGGTGATGTGCCTCCTCCTCTTCCTCCTCTCTCCTATCAGTCACCCACGTTGAGTCAGTGACCTCATCATACCCTCCCTCCTCATCGCTGGAGCAAACCTGGCAGTATGCTGCAGCAGGGGGAACATGACTGCCAGATTGCTGTCCTTCTTGGGCACTCCCCTCTGTCCGTGCTCACGTTACTGCCTTCATCTAGCTCAGTATCATCATCAGAGCCTTCTAAACGCTGGGCATCCTCCTGGAGCATGTACCCAACACTGTGGTCAAACAGTTCGAGGGATTCCTCAGGAGGACATGGTGGGGCTAGGGAAGGAGTCACTGATGCCATTGAGCCGAGGGAAGAGGCCGTGTTGGCAGCTGCTTTGCCAGACAAAGTACCCTGAGCATGGGTGAGAGAGGATGAGGAGGATGAGGACGGCTTGGTCATCCACTCGACCAAGTCTTCTGCATGTTGCGGCTCAACATGGCCAGCTGCCAAAAAAATCACCAAGCGTGTCCCACAGCCACGTGCTGATGAGGATGCACCGTGTTCACGACCAGCACTGTTGCCTCTAGACACAGAGCCTGCTTGCCCTCTTTTATTGGCTTGTGACTGTCTGCCTCTCCTTGTTGGCCTTCCAGACATACTAATGGCCTGCAGTGAGATGTAGCTGCACTAAGCTGGGTTATATATATATATATATATATATATATATATATATATATATATATATATATATACTGATACTGCAGCTAGCAAAATCAACTGCCTGCCTGTAGTATTATTAGTATGAGAACACCACCAATCTTCTACAGGTAGCTCTAGCTGAACACTGTGCAGAGGTCGCACTACACTAACGTTTAAATAATGTAGCTGCCTGCGGTAGTGATAGGATCAGGAAAACACCACCAATCTTCTACAGGTAGCTTTAGCTGAACACTGTGCAGAGGTCGCACTACACTAACGTGTAAATAATGTAGCTGCCTGCGGTAGTGATAGGATCAGGAAAACAACACCAACCTTCTACAGGTAGCTTTAGCTGAACACTGTGCAGAGGTCGCACTACACTAACGTGTAAATAATGTAGCTGACTGCGGTAGTGATAGGATCAGGAAAACAACACTAACCTTCTACAAGTAGCTTTAGCTGAACACTGTGCAGAGGTCGCACTACACTAACTTGTAGCTTTAGCTGAAAACTGTGCAGAGGACGCACTACACTAACATTTAAATAATGTAGCTGCCTGCAGTAGTGATAGGATCAGGAAAACACCACCAACCTTCTACAGGTAGCTTTAGCTGAACACTGTGCAGAGGCCCCACTACACTAACGTGTAAATAATGTAGCTGCCTGCGGTAGTGATAGGATCAGGAAAACAACACCAACCTTCTGCAGGTAGCTTTAGCTGAACACTGTGCAGAGGTCGCACTACACTAACTTGTAGCTTTAGCTGAAAACTGGGCAGAGGACGCACTACACTAACGTTTAAATAATGTAGCTGCCTGCGGTAGTGATAGGATCAGGAAAACAACACCAACCTTCTACAGGTAACTTTAGCTGAACACTGTGCAGAGGTCACTCTACACTAACGTGTAAATAATGTAGCTGCCTGCGGTAGTGATAGGATCAGTAAAACAACACCATCCTTCTACAGGTAGCTTTAGCTGAACACTGTGCAGAGGTCGCACTACACTAACGTGTAAATAATGTAGCTGACTGCGGTAGTGATAGGATCAGGAAAACAACACCAACCTTCTACAGGTAGCTTTAGCTGAACATTGTGCAGAGGTTGCACTACACTAACTTGTAGCTTTAGCTGAACACTGTGCAGAGGTCGCACTACACTAACTTGAAGCTTTAGCTGAACACTGTGCAGAGGACGCACTACACTAACGTTTAAAAAATGTAGCTGCCTTCGGTAGTGATAGGATCAGGAAAACACCACCAACCTTCTACAGGTAGCTTTAGCTGAACACTGTGCAGAGGTTGCACTACACTAACTTGTAGCTTTAGCTGAACACTGTGCAGAGGTCGCACTACACTAACGTTTAAATAATGCAGCTGCCTGCGGTAGCGATAGGATCAGCAAAACACCACCAATCTTCTACAGGTAGCTTTAGTTGAACACTGTGCAGAGGTCGCACTACACAAACATGTAAATAATGTAGCTGCCTGCGGTAGTGATAGGATCAGGAAAACACCACCAACCTTCTACAGTTAGCTTTAGCTGAACACTGTGCAGAGGTCACACTACACTAACGTGTAAATAATGTAGCTGCCTGTGGTAGTGATAGGATCAGGAAAACAACACCAACCTTCTACAGGTAGCTTTAGCTGAACACTGTGCAGAGGTTGCACTACACTAACGTGTAAATAATGTAGCTGCCTGCAGTAGTGATAGGATCAGTAAAACACCACCAACCTTCTACAGGTAGCTTTAGCTGAACACTGTGCAGAGGTCACACTACACTAACGTGTAAATAATGTAGCTGCCTGCGTTAGTGATAGGATCAGGAAAACACCACCAACCTTCTACAGGTAGCTTTAGTTGAACACTGTGCAGAGGTCGCACTACACTAACTTGTAGCTTTAGCTGAACACTGTGCAGAGGTTGCACTACACTAACTTGTAGCTTTAGCTGAACACTGCAGAGGTCGCACTACACTAACTTGTAGCTTTAGCTGAACACTGTACAGAGGTCGCATCACACTAACTTGTAGCTTTAGCTGAACACTGTGCAGAGGTCGCACTACACTAGCTTGTAGCTTTAGTTGAACACTGTGCAGAGGTCGCACTACATTAACTTGGAGCTTTAACTGAACACTGCACAGAGGTTGCACTACACTAACTTGTAGCTTTAGCTGAATACCGTGCAGAGGTCGCACTACACTAACTTGTAGCTTTAGCTGAACACTGTGCAGAGGTCGCACTACACTAACTTGTAGCTTTAGCTGAACACTGTACAGAGGTCACACTACACTAACATGTAAATAATGTAACTGCCTGCGGTAGTGACAGGATGAGGAGAACAACACCAACCTTTTGCAGGTAGCTTTAGCTGAACACTGTGCACTACACTAACTTGTAGCTTTAGCTGAACACTGTGCAGAGGTCGCACTGCACTAACTGTTAATACTGTAGCTGCCTGACTGTGTTACTAATAGGATCAGAAGAACACCAGCAATTTTCTTCAGGTAGCTGTAAATACTGTAACAAGACAAGCCTGCCTGTCAGTAGGAAGATAAGCACAGGAACGGATCTATCTAAACTGAATACGGTGTATATATATATATATATATATATATATATATATATATATATATATATATATATATATATATACATATATATATATACAACACCTGGGATGCATATATATACACAATACACTGTAAGTTCAGCTAACTGACTGACTGTCCCGCCTAATCTATCTAACTTAAATCAAACGACACCATCTGTCTCTCAGTCTCTGTCTCTCAACGCCGGAACACACTACACAGGGCCAACGATCAGGTGTGGAGCGTGTACTAAACCTCCAGAGCCATAATTGGCCAAAGCCACCCTGGCTTTGGCCAATTACAGCTCTCTGTACAGGCGGTGCTGTGATTGGCCAAGCATGCGGGTCATAGTGCATGCTTGGCCAATCATCAGCCAGCAATGCACTGCGATGCCACAGTGAATTATGGGCCGTGACGCACCTCTCGAATTTGGAGCGAGCGGCCCATATCGTTCGCAGTTCGGCACATGGGTTCGACTCGAACACAAAGCTCATCCCTAGTTACAAGAAGCAAAATGGAGGAAGAGGGGGGCAGGTGGGACTTTTAAGGTACCAAGGGATAGAATAAGCAATCAATTCAGCAAAATATACCATTTACTTAAACAATTCTTTAAAATCACAATAAACATTTACAAGAATTACGTATTACTTCTTTTGACATGTTCAACCACTTCTTACTCTACATGTTTCGCTCAAAGGAGCTTCTTTAGGAGATTTTTGAAAGTGTCGCATGAAGTAATAACTACAATAAAAAAACAACAATTGTAAATGATTATGTTTGAAAATTGCCACAAATAAAATCGCATGGCATGTCAATAGGACATGCCTATGTATATTTAATAGAAAAATATTCATACATTATACAAAATAATGATGAACTGAAGATGAATGCCTACCGGATGCTTGTGTTCAAGAAGTATTCATTATTGATTCCTAAACTGAAGCCAGGATTTACAAAATGAGAAGACCTTTGGTAACCAGAGAGAGAGAGAATAAAATATCAACATGTTGGATATGGTTGTCAGATATGGATACTCACCGAGGCAGAGATGCTGAGAGCGGTAACCTCTTGCGACTAAGCGCACTCCACTCCTGGAGATGGTACAGGGGGTGAAGGGCACAAAGAGGCATGAGTCACCAGCAGGCAGGGCAGGTCTTGTGTGAAGGTCACCGGGAAGGAGACAGCTGTGCAGGACTGGGAGATGCTGAAGCTCAGGGAGGTAGATGAGCAGCTAGTCCAACAACAGGCCGGGGGTCAAACACTGATGACTGGCAAGAGTCTCTTAGATGGGCAGAACAGTCTTGTGCTGGAGACTGATAGCAGGTCTGTAAACAGGCTGATGATTAAATGCTGAAGACTGATTGGAAGTCCATAAAACAGGCAGAGGGTCAAACACAGATAACTGCAGGCAAAGTCTATGAGCAAGCCAGGGGTCAAGCACTGGAGACAAATAGCAGAGTCTGAGAGCAGGCCGAGGGTCAACCACTAGAGACAGGAAGGGATAATCGTAGATAGGCCGAGGGTCAAACACGGGAGGCAAGTAGGTCCGAGAGGCAAACCGAAGGTTAGATGCAGGAAGAGATCAGCATAAGTCAAGGTCAATCTTGGTCACAACGGGTAATCAAGAATCAGGATACAAGCAGGAAACACACAGGAAGCTGAAAGACAAACCAGCAACTTGGCCATGGCACAGAGTGGCTTTTATAGGCAGTGGGAGGCTCAGGTTGTGGGTGTGCTATTGCGTACACGCATTCGCCATTCTGCTGCATTGCACATGCGCATTCACCATTTCCCTGAATTGCGCATGCGCATTAGCCTTTCAGCTGTATTGTGCCCAAAGATGCGCCAGGGTGCCGCTCTAACGCGCATGTGCGTAGGAAAGCGGCGATATTGGCGAGGCTGGTACTTGCTTCTTTCCTGACAATGTTTCAAAATAATAATACTAAAGAGTATAGGGTAGTGAGTAGGGCAAAAACATTTACCTCAATTCTAGATAATGGAAAAAATAGAACCAATTTGATCTTCCATCCCTAAAATGAGGGGATGATCTGATGATTCGGACAGTAAACAGGAGGACTGAGAATGGTGAATGCCGCCCCTTATTTTTATCCCCACAGTGCCCAGAGACGCACCCGTGGCACGCTTGCTGTTGGGTTCTAATGTTTAGGGAAATAACCTGTATTATCCTCGAAGTAAGAAAAAAATGGAATTCATTGATGATGCTGTTGGTAATTCCTATATAGATTTAGTGTTTCTAATCATTGTGGGCGATTAACCAAGGGATCAGTTTGAAAGAGGGGACAGTAAAGGCAGAGCCCACGAAGATCAGATGGCATTTCAAATCTTTCAAGGCTCTGCAAACAATACCCTCCTTGAGCTGCATAAGCAGATCACCAGTGGCGTGTCCAGCTTTCATATTTAGGGGGGGAACATGGGGGGACAGGGACAAAAGTAGGGGGCAACCATAAAATGCAATATATATATATATATCCTGGGACCCTTTACTATGACCCCACAATGGCCCTTTCACATGTTCTGCAGTGAGCTCCCTTCCTACTGTATTGGGCCCCCCCCAGGGTGGCAGAAAACAAGAGATATATGTCACCAGCATACCAAGAAAATATAAGGGTCCAAAGCAGTGGGAGAACTATCAGGGTTGCAAAGGTTGTCTTGCCACTGTGGGTTTCCCCAGCCTCCTCTGGCTGTCCTGCCCTTGCTATTGACAGTGCTGGTCTGGCATCTCTTGGAATTTACAGGCTGGTTCTCCTGTCCTAAGGACGGGAGAAATCAGTCTGTTTTTTCAGTAACCGAGAGTCCTGGTGGAGTCCTTCCTGCAACTCGCTCTTCTCTCTGCCAATGAGGATGCAGGGGAAGGAGCAGATTGGGTGGCCGTGGTTGTGTGAGCGCTCACATTATGCAGTGTCATCAAGCAGAGGGAGGGGGGAGGAATCACCCACAGGAGCTGACTGGGGACGCTCTCCCTCTTAGACATTGCCTTTTTGTAAAATTTTTTTTTTTATTGGGGGGACACATGGTGGGGCACAGCATAATGTTGGGGGGGTCAGGGCCCCCTCTCCCCCCCTAGGGACGCCATTGCAGATCATTGAACAGCAAGGAAATTCAGTCCCCACAATGAAAGGCTAAACACAAGCATAAGTTCCAAAGAGTACTTACTAGTGTAGAGGAGGTCCCAAAAAGAATGGCTGAAGGAGGGAGAAGGCAGCGGGACGGAGAGAGGCATAAATGGTGTCATTCGTACACTTTACTCTGATAGGGAAACATTACAGAGAGAGAGAGAGAGAAAGAGTGAGACTGCTTCGCTGTCTCCCCCTTCTCCCTCCTTCAGCCATTCTTTTTGGGACCTCCTCTACACTAGTAAGCACTCTTTGGAACTTATACTTGTGTTTAGCCTTTCATTGTGGGGACTGAATTTCCTTGCTGTTCAGCAGTGTTGCCAACCTACCAGATTGAAGTTTACTGACACAACACCCAAAATTTTCTGGCACCATCAAGTTTTTACTGGCATATCCAAAAGTTACAAAATGACAGCTTTAAGTGCAAATTTCAGTATTTAGGCTACAATCAAGTACAATATGCAATTAGCAAAGTGATTTAAGGTAGATATTAAGGCAAAAACATATTTCTTATTTTGTTTTCGATATAGTAAGTAGCTCAGGGACAGGAATCGAGAGGGCAAGAAATTAGAATGGGCGGCACACACACATGAAATTGACTCTCAAAATGACACTGACAGCAGTGTGCAGCAGCACAGATGATGATGGCACCTCACCAACACGACATGCAGTGGCGTCGCTAGGGGGGTACAGGCCGCACCTGGGAGACACCCATCAGAGGGGTGACGCACGGCACTGGATTGAGAGAGGTGCCATGGCTCTCTCCTCTTTCTCCTTCCCCTGTGCACTCCAGTATCTCTGCTGTGGCTCCTTAGCTCCCTGCAATGTTCGGGGAGGGAGGAGAAGAAAGAATGGTGAGGCAGAGGCAGACAGCTCTGCAGTCCCATAGCCCAGTGCAATTAAAATAAAAAGTATAGGGCGCACAAGACTAGAGTAGTCTAAACAACGTCTCTATATGGGGGGGTAGTCCAAAAGGTGCTGGTAATGATGATGATGTGGTAATGTGGTAATATCTTCAGCACAAAGGGCTGCAGCTTTAAGAGACTGAAGCAGGATCTATAGGAACATAAATAAAAGACAAAGGTGCCTCTAAGTGCAGAAGAAAAGCAAATTTTAATGCCCCAACTGTTTGTTTTAGTACTAAATACAGTCCTTACTAAGGAAATCTCTGATACATATGCCCCTTCTGCACTAATTTTTATGTCATTTTAATACCACATTCAAACTGTTATACACATATGCCTGCACGTTTAGATATAAACAATTATTAATATTATGTACTCGTGCATGCATGTTTTTGGGTTTCTGATTGTTAGATACTCTGCTTGTGCCCTGGTTTTATATATAATTTTCAATCGTTCTAATCTTTCTATTTCTTTTTATTTTCATTTTTCTCATATTGATTACTTTTATCACTTAGGCTAATACTGCCTTTTTTAGTCTTTTAAGAATGCTGTTACACGTGTATTTTAATGTTTCTATTGTTACTGATTAAATTCTGTATTGCTGCCCCCGCCCCGGCCAGCCCACCGCCAGTATATATATTAGTTTTAGTCATCATTATGGCCACAGAATGCGTCCCTTCTTTTTGACGTCACATCCCCCTTCTGGCTGTGTGTTTGCGGTCCAGGCTGGTTACGGAGCCGCTCAGTGGATGACATCACTTCCGGGTAAGCCGTCTCTCCTTGCTGACGATGCCGGCTTCACAGCGTCTTCCAGTGCTTCACCTCACTGCTGTCAGTGATGAATACATTCATCTCCCTGAAGGCTTTCCTCCACCGTGACCCCTTCCAATGCAGCCATATTCATGATGTGCCTGATCATACCTTCCATCCTGTAAGTGTTTTTGAACCCAGTTGGGGCATTAAAATTTGCTTTTCTTCTGCACTTAAAGGCGCCTTTGTCTTTTATTTATGTTACCATAGCCCAGTGCCCCTGGCACCCACATGTCCTCCAGGAACCGGCACTGCCTATTATTGTGAGTGACAGGCAGGTAAGGAGAGGCGCTGGCTGCCTATCACAATTACACTCCTCAGAGACGACAGAGCCTAGATGGAGGGACATTTGTGTGGACAGAGCCATGCTGATCTGAGGTCTGTAAATGTAGGGAGGGGAGATATACACTGGGGGTTACATTAGGGGGATTGCACAGGGGGTTACATTATGGGGATTACATGGGGGGGAGGGTTACATTAGGGGGGTTACATTTCAAAGAAGTGCGTTCCAGCACCAGGGTGGCTCCCGGTGATCGCATGGTGGCTGCTCGGGGGTATAGTACAACTGCCAGGAGCACAACAGGACCTAAGATTCCAGGAAACCAGGGGGAACCCTGTGAGGTTCGCTGTTGGTCCTGCCATCAACTGGGTCATCTAGTGGCCCAGTGCCCAAGTTAGGAAGAATCAGCGGAGTGCGACATGGGTCGCCATTGCTCCATTTATGCCTATGCATTATATGCTGCAACCAGCCTGAATCCATATGAGTGTGTGGGTCAATGGATAGGAGGTGGTAGCGCTCCTTGACTCTGGGAGTGTCGTCACCCTGCTCCAATCGGACGGGTTGCCAATAAAGCTGGTACCAAGGGAACAGGTCAGGGTCACCTGTGTGCATGGTGATTAGGGATGAGCTTCAAGTTCGAGTTGAACTCATGTTCGACTTGAACATCGGCTGTTCGCTGAACAGTGAACAATTTTGGGGTGTTCGCAGCAAATGTGAAAGCCGCGGAACACCCTTTAAAAGTCTATGGGAGAAATCAAAAGTGCTAATTTTAAAGGCTTATATGCATGGTATTGTCATAAAAAGTGTTTGGGGACCTGGGTCCTGCCCCAAGGGACATGGATCAATGCAAAAAAAGTTTTAAAAACTGACGTTTTTTCGGGAGCAGTCATTTTAATAATGCTAAAAGTGAAACAATAAAAGTGTAATATTCCTTTAAATTTCGTACCTGGGGGGTGTCTATAGTATGCCTGTAAAGGGGCGCATGTTTCCCGTGTTTAGAACAGTCTGACAGCAAAATGACATTTCAAAGGAAAAGAAGTCACTTAAAACTACTCGCGGCTATTAATGAATTGCTGGTCCGACAATACACATAAAAGTTCATTGATAAAAATGGCATGGGAATTCCCCACAGGGGAACCCCGGCCAAAATTTAAAAAAAAATGGTGTGGGGTCCCCCTCGAAATCTATACCAGACCCTTCAGGTCTGGTATGGATTTTATGAGGAACCCCGTGCCAAATTTTTTTTAAAAAATGGAGTGGGGTCCCCCAAAAATCCATATTAGACCCTTATCTGAGCACGCAACCTGGAAGGCCGCAGGAATAGAGGGGGGACGAGAGAGCGCCCCCCCTCCTGAACCATACCAGACCACATGCCCTCAACATTGGGAGGGTGCTTTGGGGTAGCCCCCCAAAACACCTTGTCCCCATGTTGATGAGGACAAGGGCCTCATCCCCACAATCCTTGCCCGGTGGTTGTGGGGGTCTGCGGGCGGGGCGCTTATTGGAATCTGGAAGCCCCCTTTAACAAGGGGACCCCCAGATCCTGGCCCTCCCCCCTGTGTGAAATGGTAAGGACCTACCATTTCACAAAAAAAGTGTAAAAAATTTTAAAAATGACAAGAGACAGTTTTTGACAATTCCTTTATTTAAATGCTTCTTCTTTCTTCTATCTTCTTTCTTCTTTCTTCTATCTTCTATCTTCTATCTTCCTTCGGTTTCTTCCTCCATCTTCTTCTTCTGGTTCTTCTGGTTCTTCCTCTGGTGTTCTCGTCCGGCATCTTCCTCCGCAGCGTTTTCTTCCCTTCTTCTCCTTGGGCCGCTCCACATCCATGATGGCATGTAGGGAGGCTCCTGCAGTGTGACACTTCTCCTCTTCTGACAGTTCTTAAATAATGGGGGCGGAGCCAGCCGGTGACCCCGCCCCCCTCTGACGCACGTAGACTTGATGGGGACTTCCCTGTGGCATTCCCTGTGATGTCAGAAGGGGGTGGGGTTACGTAACAGTCCCCTGGTACTGCTTCCAATTATCAATATTCCCTTTGATCACATAACCATGGACTTGGTGGGCCCCTTACCCAAGTCAGCTAGATGACACCAATACATTTTAGTTTTCCTTGACTATGCCACCAGGTATCCGGAAGCGGTCCCTTTAAGAAATTGCTCATCCAAGGTCATCGCACGGGAGTTGTTTCAGATGTTCATGAGAACAGGGCTCCTTCCCGAGATCTTAACAGACCAAGGTACCCCGTTCATGTCAAAAGTGATGAAGGAACTCTGTAAACTGTTTAAGATTAAACACTTGGGGACTTCAGTGTATCACCCACAAACTGATGGGTTAGTGGAGCGGTTCAACAAAACCTTAAAGGGAATGCTAAAGAAAGCAGTTGAGGAGGATGGTCGGGATTGGGATTGCTTGTTGCCTCCCATGTCTAATTTTATTTGTTTTCTTTATTTAATGCACAATAAAAAAATTTTGTAGAATAATACTTGGCTATGTGTTTTACTTCAAATGACAGTTTGGGAGTAGGCAGTTACATTTAAAAAAATTGAATGTAAAATTAACAAGGGACACCAACATAGTTGTATCATTGATCTTAGAAACTACGGGATAATGGTGTTGTGGTAACTTGCCCAAATAAAAAAAAGTATAATATAATATTATTCTTGATATCACTAGAAAAAAAAAGTATTTGAAAATGTGTTTGCAATAACTCTATCAGTATCACCAGCAAAGCAGCTTCATTATTATCCCATTAAAGAAGAAGAGAATTGTGCGCTGCATTTTGACATTTCATAATTTGCCACGTCACGAATGTTAATTCTCCATTACGAATGCTCGTTTACAAGTCCGACCGCTTCTGGCTCGTCCTTGCTTCCGAGCATGCGTGTTTGTACTTTGGACTTTTGTCCGATGGACTTGTGTACACATGCTCAGAAAATTCGACAACAGACATTTGTCTGCGGAAAATTTTAAAACCTATGATCCAACATTTGTCCACGGAAAATCTGACAACAATTGTCAGATGGAGCATACACACAGTCAGATTTTCCTCCAACAGCCTATTATCACACATTTCCCGTCGGAAAATCTGATCGTGTGTACGAGGCTTAAGAGTATGTTGGACCTTGATTGAATGTCAGAGCTCAAGGAGGGAGGAGCCGGATGTGGGCTTGGTGTCTGAGCCATTGCTGAGCCCGGGATGCCCAGTGTCTCCCCCTCCATGATGCTGGCTGCGGCTATCATGCGGGCCACCCCCTAGTCCGTCGCCGACTCCTCGGCCCTCCGACTTCGCCCCCCCTAATCGGATACTTCAGCCTCGGGAGCCTGCCTCGGCTGGTACGAGCACTGAGAGCGGCGTGCCCGACCACTTGTCCTTAGAACGGCTACACTGAGTGGATCTCGGCCACGGCTGCGAGTGCACCGAAGCTCTTCTCTGTGGATGCGGGCAGGTTTTGGGTACCCCTGCTGAGCCGAAGGACAGAACACGGAGCCTGCGGGGTCCAGCGTCGGGGAGGCGGTCCCACAAGCTACCCATAAGAAAACTCAAGATACCTCATCCTCGCGGGGCCCAGTACCTGTCTGGTGAAGTGGAAGCCGCGGGAGGGCATGAAGGTGCAGAGAAAAGCTCCAGAGGATGAGAGATTAGTAAGATACTGTTCTGTCTAATCCCAGCCAAGGGATAAGTGACTTTTCAGACTTTTTAGATCCGTATGATCCACTGGACACAGCACGTTACAGCTTTATCCACCTGGCTCATCAAGCGAAGGAAGAGTGGTAACCAGAAACCTCATACTAGTCTTTCAGAGGATGATAATTAACCCTTTTGGTCTATGCAGTTTTCTCTAGCTAAGGATGTGGGTTATGGCAATATAATGCAAAATAGCTGGGGACTTTCGCATGCTGTGTTTTACTTGATACAAGGTAGCTTTCAGGGATCTATAGTAAATGCTGACTCAGAGGTGACAGCTCTAGACCCCCTATACTTTACTCCAGTTTGGGACACTACAGACCCACAGACCTAGGCGGCAATGGCTGGTGAGACACTACTCATCAAACCCGCTAGGAATAAAAGACCGGCCAACCTTCTAACCCTACACAGAAGTGAATATACACTGTGATTAATAGTGTGGACTCTGACTGCCGTTCATACCCGGCACTCAGCCTAAATCTACACAGGAGCAGACTCGCCCCCTCCTGTAGGAAGGTGTATTTAGGCATTTCTTTCTCTTTCTCCCCTGGCTTCAACATATACCCTTCTCACACAGGATCTCTCAACGGACTGCACATTGGCCGAACAGACCGCCGGAGAGGGATCCCGGCCTCATGAGCAAACTTGTCCCAGCTTACAGCAAAAGAAAAGGGGGGAGACAAGAGGGGGGCTCGGTGTACCCGCTCCGATCCCACCTTATCTGGATTAGACAGGAAAGAGAAAAGGGGGTAATAATAAAAAAAAGGGTAGCAGAGAAAAGAAGGGTAGGAGGAAGGGGAAGGAAGAGAAAAAAGAAAAATGAGAGGAAAATCAACGAAAGGGGCTACTGCCAATCCGCCTAAACTAAGTGCAAGCCCGGGAACCATTAGAAAATACATGATCAACGACAGCAACAAAGAAAGTCCAGGAAAAACTACTGGGGCTAAAAGCAAAACTCCAGAATGCCCAGCTAAAATTGGGACAAGAAGACAGTTGGCAGAGACTGATACCCATCCTACTGATAGCGAGTCAATGGAAGAAATAGGAACGGAACCCCAACAAAAAAAACAGCTCCCCACAAAGGGAGAAATGGCAGAAATGTTTGCAAAGCTCGAAACATCAATAAAAGGGGAGATAGGAACCTTGTGTGAGAACATGATCCATATCCTAAAAAGAGTTGAGGAGGTAGAAACCATGATGGATAAGCAAGGGGTCGAGATAAAAGACCTCAAGCTCCAGATGGAAGTGATGCAGAAAGAACAGAGAAACACAAGGTATAGACTGGAAGACCAAGAGAACCGAAATAGGAGGAAAAATCTTCAGATCAGAGGTCTCCCAGAGTCCCAAGGTGAAAAAGAGAATCTACAGGAAAAAATGGATGTCATCTTTGGCGGCCTGGTCAACCTTACTGACCCTAATCGTAAATTAAAATTAGAAAGAGTTCACAGGATCAGAAAGCCAGCCGAAATCGGTGGTGACACCCCGCGGGACGTTATCGTCAGATTCCATAACTACCAGGATAAGAAACAGATCAAAGTCAGCATAAGAAAAAATCCACAACTGAAGTTTGGAGAAGCAAACCTGCAAATCTTCCCAGATCTGGCAGCTGAGACCCTAACTAGGAGAAGAATCTTGAAACCATTACTTGCTCTGCTCAAAACACATGATGTAGAATACTCTTGGGGCTTCCCAGCCTGCCTAATCGGACGCAAAGAAGGTGGCTCAGCAGTATTGAGATTCCCAGAAGAAACGCAAAAATGTTGCCACCGCCTAGATGTTCCATTAGTAGAAATCCCGGGCAGTAAATAAACAGTAAATCAGTAAATCCAGAGTCCGCAGAGGAACTAACAGTTTGGAAACCTATCCTCAATGCAAAATGAATCATTACGTAGAAACCAAATAGGTCTTAAATGATCTTAGTGCTGTTAGATCTATATTTAAGAGTTGGATGGGGGGACGGGGTGGGGGAGTGGTGGGGGGGATGGGGGGGATGGGCGGGCAAGAAAAATTCCAAATCCCGGGGGGGGAGTATTGGTCTCGCTCACGCCTACCTTGAGCTCAACCTCTAGGGGGACAACAGGGAGGCCAGGAACAGTCAGAGGGGCCATGGTTATTTGGGTCTATGAGAGGCCCGTTTCCCCCAACCGAGTGGGGGGAGGGCGGAGGGTTAGGGTGGGAGGAGGGGGTGGGAAGGGTGGGAAGGGGTGGGTGGCTGAGGTGGGAGGGCAGGCGGTGTGGGCAGGGGAGGAGGGTGGGCGGGAAGTCAGTATTTCACTGTTTACCACTCCCTTGGTTAACCTGGAAGGGTTCTTTGCTTTTTGTTTTAGATTTTAAAAAAAATGATGATGACTAGCCTAAACTTTATCTCATATAACGTAAGGGGTCTTAATTCTCCCACTAAATGTGGGAACATTCTGGGCGAATTGAGACTACTGAAAGCTTATGTTGCTCTGTTACAGGAGACACACCTCTCCCTGGGTAAGAATGAGAGCATTCATTCCAGGGAATACCCGACCTGGTTTTATGGTGACTCCCCGATCCAGGGTGCTAAAGGAGTGGCGATTGGTTTTGCTAAGCACGTATCGTTTAAATTAGAGGAGAGACTGGTCGACCCAGAGGGGTGATATCTGTTCTAAAGAGGCAAACTAAATGGGTCAGCATGCTCACTGGTGAATGTATACGGCCCAAATAAAAACTCTTGCAGACACTTACTGGGAATCCTCGCAAAGTTTGAGGAATTCAGGCAAGGAGGGGTAATAATAGCAGGGGACTTCAACTTGTGTCTAGAACCAGGTAAAGATTGTTTGTCGCATGCGCGGGGGACTGGCAGGATGTGGCTGAACAAACTCAAAAAGAATCTGCGCCAATGTCAATTGGTCGATGTATGGAGGACGCAACATTACGATCTAAGAGACTACCCTTTGTACTTCCCCGTACACGCGACGTACTCCAGATTAGACTTCTTCCTCTTGGAGCATTGTCTCCTGGAGGAGGTCGTGGGCACAGACATTATTACAATGACCTTCTCCGATCACGCCCCAATAAGCCTACAGCTGAAAATAGGTAAGCGTAAAACCGGGGTCAAGAGTTGGAAACTGGATGAGGACCTCCTCCACGATAGATTAATAGAAAAACATATCAAAGAGGAGCTGGAATTTTTCTTTATAATGAATGTACCAGGTGAGACATCAGAAGCTATAGTTTGGGAGGCCCACAAAGCCTATATCAGGGAGATCTTTTTGATGGTGGGATCCGAGGTAAAGAAAAAAAGGGTGAAAGACAAAGTAGTTCTAAACCAAGAAATCCTTGATCTCGAACAACTACATAAGAAAACAAGTCTTCTAAGGAGGAGAGAGGCCATGTGGTCTCTTATAGAACAAGAAACCCGAAAAACATATAACCTCGTGAAAAAAGGAAGATACATAGGGGGTAATAGACCAGGGAGATTTTTGGCTAAGGCCCTGAGGAAGAAGAAATCCTCCAATTACATCGATAAAATAAAAACAAAGGTAGGCGACATCAGATTCAAAGATAGCGAGATCGTGGAATTTTTCTGGGATTATTACGGGGAGTTGTACGCCATCAACAAAAAGGACACCCAGGAAGTGAGGGAACAAAAAAACGTGAAAATCAAAAGTTACCTTAAAGAAAGCGGTATCCCCAAAATCCCAGAAACTGACCAACACACCTTAGAGGCCCCCATAACAGAGGAGGAAGTAAGAAGAGCCCTTAAGGAAACGCCAGTTGGCAAGAGCCCAGGCCCGGATGGGCTGACAGTCCTCTACTATAAAAAATATCAGGATTACTTAATCCCCAACATGTGTTCATATATGAATGAAATTGGGGACAAAGGGGAAATGAGGAGAGAAGCTCTGGAGGCTAATATAGCGATTATCCTCAAAGAGGACAAAGACAGTACACAGTGCTCCAGCTACAGACCCATCTCGCTTGTAAACATCGACACGAAATTATTCGCAAAAGTGCTGGAGGATAGACTGAAACAAATTATCAAAAAGATCATACACCCTGACCAGGTCGGGTTCATTCCGGGTAGAGAGGGACGTGATAATAGTATTAAAATGCTCTTAGTCACACAGATAATCAAAGAGAGTGGAGCCCCAGGTCTACTTCTGTCCATAGACGCTGAAAAAGTGTTCGACAGAGTAGACTGGGGCTTCATGATGTGTACCCTGAAGGAGATAGGAATTAGGCAAAGAGCCCTAGGATGGATAAAGGCTTTATACTCCCGACCAATGGCGAGAGTGAGGATTAACGGACTACTCTCGGAGCCATTTGAAATGTCCAATGGCACGAGACAGGGGTGTCCACTCTCTCTGTTGCTCTTCATACTGGCACTTGAACCACTACTCTCCAGGATCAGGCTAAACCCTGACATTAGCACAGATGAGTACAAACTGGCCTCCCACGCGGACGATATCCTGCTATACGTTACGTGTCCGAGGATATCCCTTCCGAATATTATTTCCACATTAACAGACTATGAGAATCTCTCCAATTTCAGGGTTAACCCGACTAAATCAGAGGTTTTGGATATCAATTGGGGTAAACTCAGAGATAAGGCATACCAAAAATGTTTCCCATTTATTTGGGATAAAAATGAACTTAAATATTTAGGGGTTAAAATAACTACAACTAAAGAGGCTCTATTCCAGGCGAACTTCATGTCCCTTCTAAATGAAATAAAGCAAGAGCTAAACAGAATATCACACAGACAGTTATCCTGAGCCGGCAGAATTAATATCTACAAAATGGTAATACTACCTAAAATCACATACAAAATGCAGATGCTCCTGAGGGCACTTCCACAAGTATTCCTCGGGAGTTTACACACGATGTTTCTAAAATTTATCTGGAGAGGGAAAAAACCTTGCTTAAATTTTGCACAGCTAACTAAAGAAAAGGGTAAGGGAGGGTGGGGAGCACCAGACATCAGAAACTATTATGAGGCAATTGCCTTAGCATGGGTAATAGACTGGGTGACCAATAACAAAGATAAACACTGGGTAAAAATGGAAAACACAGTTAGTGATAGTTTGTTAAATAAGATAGTATGGATCCCACCCCATTTAAGAAAACTTAGCACCAGAACAAAGCACATTACCAGACACGCACTTAAAATTTGGGACTCATTGCACAAAAGGGAGGGATGGGGGTTTAACTCACCCCTAATACCTCTTAAGGACTCAGATTACTTTGCACCGGGGAAGGAGGAGTGGTTTTGAAAGTGGATACTGGAGGAAAACGCCCAACTCAAAGATGTGATGAACCAGGATAAAATATGCACATTCCAGGAACTTAAAGAAAGGGAAAGTTTGGTAGTCATAGACCCATGGCGGTATAACCAACTGTGCCACTTTATAGTCTCACTCCCACAGCCAATAAGGTCGGTGGACAACCTACGTCTGCTGGAGAAAATCTGTATGGAAAAAAAAAAGGAAGGGGGTTTTCAAAGACCTATAAAGTTCTAGTGGAGTTAGGGAACAAGGAGGTTCCATCATACATGAGGAAGTGGGAGGAGGAGTTGGACTGCATGATCACAGACCCTGAAGCCTGGCAGATCCTGAAGATTATGAGTGCTACAATTGGTTAACTGTAAAATACTGGTGTTGAACTTTAAGCGTTTGGCGAGAATGTACATGACACCTGATCATGAACATAAATGCCAGAAGGAAATCTCATAATTTTGCTGGAGGGGATGCAAAGAAATAGGGTCAACGGCGCATATCTGGTGGCTATGTCCGGAAATTAGAAAATTCTGGGGGGAGGTAAGAGAGATAATAAAAGAGATCACCAACAGGGGTATCCAGGACGATCCTTGGGAATACTTATTTCATAAGAGCGAAACACCTAGCAAGACATACCTAAAATCGTTAATACCACAGCTCATTGATACGGCTAAGAACCTCATACCTATGTACTGGTATAAGAAAGGAAGACCAAAGATGAGAGAATGGTTCAACAAGATCAACAAATTCCACAGCCTAGAATATCTTAGGTTTAGTGAAGGGACGAAAATGGAGTCCTTCGAGTTGAAGTGGAGGGAGTGGGTAGAGTTCAGAGATTCCCTAAGACGGCCGAGTTATGGGGTTCTTAGCGCAGGGTGGAGGAACAGGCTAGATTGTGGCATATGGGGTAGAGGTTGGTGAGGGATCACCAAGAGGGAAGACAGGAGGAGCAAAGATAAGGAGTGGTAGAGGGGAAGGGAATACAGTAGGGGTGTTGGGGGGTGGGGTGGGGGTGGGGATGGGATGGGAAGTTACCTGTAGGGAAGACCTCACTATAAGGGTACTTGCATAACAAGGTTAAAAGTTGCCACTATGATGTGAAGAAGTGAAGGGACAATGTTTGAAATCTAAAAATGAAACATGATTCCCGGAGAAATATTTCACTGACGTGGCAAAATAAGAAAAAAAAAAGAGTATGTTGGACCTTGGGATCATTGAGGAGTCTTCAAGTAGCTGGTCCAGCCCTATAGTCCTTGAACCCAAGCCAAATGGAACCTGGCAGTTCTGCAATGACTTTCACAAGTTCAATGAAGTCTCCAAGCCAGACGCGTATCCCATGCCCCGGGTGGATGAGTTAATCGAGAGATTAGGACCGGCCCGGTACATCACCACTCTTGACTTGACCAAGGGATACTTGCAGATCCCACTTTTCCCAGAGGATAAAGAAAAAAACTACATTTGCCACACCAGACGGGTTATGGCAATATGCCTGAATGCCATTTGGGTTACATGGGGCCCCAGCCACTTTCCAGAGGGCCATGGACTTTGTTCTGAGACCTCATAAGGAATTCTCAGGAGCCTACCTTGATGACATTGTCATCTTTAGTCAGGACTGGGAGAGTCACTTAATGAAGGTCCAGTTGGTCTTGGTTGCGCTCCGAAGGGCGGGGGTCATAGTGAACCCGGAAAAGAGCAAGGTTGGGTTGGAGGAGGACCGCTACCTGGGGTATGTTGTAGGCACGGGTGTGATTAAACCCCAACTAAACAAGGTGGAGGCTATCCAGATATGGGCCCCGTCCACTCACAAAGAAACAGGTGCGTTCTTTCCTTGGCATCGTCAGCTATTATAGGAAGTTTGTCCCCAACTTTGCCAGTCTAGCAGCGCCTCTGACTGATCTCACCAAGAGAAAGAGCGCAACTGTTGTTCAGTGGAGTGCAGAAGCAGAAGCAGCGCTCTGTCAGTTGAAGCAAGCTTTGTGCCAGGAACCAGTGTTGGTAGCTCCCGACTTTCAAAAAGAGTTCCTGGTACAAACAGATGCCTCAAAGTTGGGTCTGGGTGCAGTACTGTCCCAGATGGTTGGGGGGATGAGCACCCCATTGTGTACTTGAGCCGGAAGCTCATGCTAGTTGAGAGGAAATATTAAATTGTGGAAAGGGAGTGTCTCGCACAGGGGCATACCTAGTGCATTTGGCACCCGGGGAGGATCCTATATCTGGCACCCCCTTACCTTAAAATGTATAAACACCCCTCTGTGCCCCCTGCATACCTCTGCATCCTTACATATCTCTTTGTCACTACTGTGTACATTACACAGCACCTCTGGACCCCTTTACATTACATATCACCTTGCACCTAAGGACCTCTTTACATTACACAGCCCTTGTACCTCTGGACCCCTTTACATTACACAGCACCCTGCACCTCTGGACCCCTTTACATTACACAGCACCCTGCACCTCTGGACCCCTTTACATTACACAGCACCCTGCACCTCTGGACCCCTTTACATTACACAGGACCCACATCTCTGGACACTTGTATGTTAAACAGGCACCCCCCTAACATCTCTGCACCACCTGCATGTTACACAGACCCCCCTACAGTGCAGACCCCCCTACAGTGCAGACACCTCCCCATTCAGTACAGACCCCCCTACAGTGCAGACCCCCCCACAGTACAGAACCCCCCTTACAGACCCCCCTACAGTACAGACCCCCCTACAGTACAGAACCTCCCCTACAATACAGACCCCCCTAAAGTGCAGATCACCCTACAATACAGACCCCCCTACAGTGCAGACCCCCCTACAATACAGACCTCCCCCTACAGTGCAGACCCCCCTACAGTGCAGACCCCCCTACAATACAGACCCCCCTACAGTGCAGACCCCCCTACAGTGCAGACCCCCATGGCTCCCATGGCTTAGTGTCTAGCCTGCTTAGTGCATCCATGTGAGAGCTAACAAACTCATTGACTATTTATACACAGACACTAATTGCGATTTAAAAAGCCACAAATGTGGGAAATTAACCTTTAATTGCCATTTTTAATCCGTGTGTGCCACCTTCTGTGTCTGTAACAAGGCCAAACCTTCCAGGGTATGTAAACTTTTGATCAGGGCCATCTGGTTGATTTCTGTTATCATTACGATTTAAAAAGGATCCAAGGGGGGGCGTGGCCTGACCTGGCATGAAGATGGCTGCTTAAAACAATAGCTCCTGCTATCCAAGACCTGCTACCATTCTAGCGGTGGTTCTAACGCCACTTACTCGGCCATAATTATGGGGACTGCATCCAGGAACACCTCTACCTCTCGGTCCCGCTCACCCAGAGAGCAAACGGGCAACACTGGACACAATATTCCAGAAATGTTCCGGACAACCAGGGGTAACATGGCGTCTTCCCGCCTCAGTAACCCAGAGGCCACACCTTCCTCACAAACGGGAACTCTGACAAACATTCTCCCGCTCGGCCAGACAAACGGAACCGAAGACCGACCACCACCACCACAATTAAACATCCAGGATCTGCGGATGATAGCCGCAGACATTAAAGACACCCTGTCGGCAGCAATCTCGGAACTCCGTATAGACATCCGCGCCCTTTCTGACAGGGTACAGACAGTGGAGAAGATGGCGGATCGACAGGACCTTCAACTACGTAAAACAACTATGCATGTCGACACTCATACTCTCCAGATGAGAGACATGCAAAGACACCTCAAGGATCTCGACAACCGTGGCAGACGCCACAACCTGCGGATTAGAGGTTTACCCAAATCAATCGAAGGCGCACAGATCGAACATTCCGCCACAAGCCTGTTTAATGGTCTCCTCCACAGACCACTCCAGACGCACATTGATCTGGAAAGGATTCATAGGGCACTGCGACCCAAAGGCAAAGACACAGACCCACCGAGGGATGTCATCTGCTGTCTCACGGATTTTAGGATCAAAGAGGAAATACTCAAACAAGCCAGAGCCGTTCCCCAAATAGTACACGAAGGAAAAGTAATCCAAATATATCAAGACCTGTCGGGCATAACCCTCCAACATCGCAGGGATCTGAAGCCCCTGCTCGACATTCTGCGAGCTAAAAACATCTCCTACAAATGGAAATTCCCTTTCTGTCTAGCCGCTACCTCTCAGGGCCGCTCAGCTTTTCTAAGGGTACCTGAAGATCTACCACTATTCTGCGACACACTGCACATCCCGAGGGTAGAAGTACCCAACTGGTATGCGGAATTTCGCCGTTCCGCGGTCCGCAGAGAACACCCACCTGATGAACCCATGGAGGCTTCTAACACAAGCCAACGGAGGAGAAGATCCCCGTCCGTCACACCGCCTCATGGAGCACACCGCGCTCACCGCCACAACCATAGCCCGAACTCTCCCCACTCCAGGAGGGCCAGACGGGACCGCTAACACTACCCACAAGCTCCAGTAATGTTCGGGTTACAGTGTTCCTGTTTAGGCCAAGCCAGACTTTCACCCACACTGGCACGGATACAGTTACTTTTATTACAGTTACGTTTCTGTTTTCTTAGTTTTTACACACTGAAGACTGCACATGAGTACCTCCAAGCTGAGAAAACACAGTCTGCGAAATACGTGGTTAAACTACATCTGAAAGCGGCTTCTACAAAGCTTCAACCTACATACCTATGGAACACTAACGATGGCTGAGTATACTACATTCCCCAGAATGCTGGGCAACAACTCACCGGAAAAAAGTCACGGATCCCCATGGCAACGCAACCCGCTCTAGACATCCCCCATCCGGACACTGGTAATGCACCGGAAACACCTAGTGCAGAATGACCTCTTACGTCACCATGAGGCGCCCCTCAGCCTAACAAGCGACGCCAGATTCCTGTCAACGCAGGACGCAAGGAGGTAACCCAGCGGTCTGCCCCTGACCCTAACACTCCCGGAGAACACTCCATGGTCCTCTACATCTACACTCCGCAAGTCTCCCCCTACGGGGCCAGGAGGCACCTCTGGCAACGGAACAACTGCAAGAAAAACACACGCACGCTCAAGATTACGGACTCACAGAACGGACGGACAAAGCAACCGAATACATAACCCTTAGGAACATATAAACTC
The DNA here is from genome assembly GCA_037953035.1 of Aquarana catesbeiana. Taxonomy (NCBI): domain Eukaryota; kingdom Metazoa; phylum Chordata; class Amphibia; order Anura; family Ranidae; genus Aquarana; species Aquarana catesbeiana. Next base: position 233,755 of record JBBHAA010002661.1, read on the forward strand.
CGGCGGCTTCCGAATCCACGAATAACTGCGGAAGGTAGAATGTTCTCAACTCTGCACTCCACTCAGGTACTTTCCTTCAACAGCCTGCAGCCATCACTAGACTTACCAGCCATGGTACCACAGGGTACAGCTCAAGGTCCACTCTTTTAGATACACATTAAGGTTAACTTGACCTAGTTATCCAGGTACTCAGGTTTGTTATTGTTATTTTAGTTACATATCAACAAAAATTCATGCTACGCAAATGCAAGGTTTTCTTGATTATAGTTCAAGCTCATCCAAACAGATATCGGCATAGCTGTTGAGAAAAGGTGTCTAGTTTATTGGATCTTCTAAACACACAACATAGACTGCATAGACTTACATAGTCTTCTCGCCTCGCACTCTGAATCCTCTACTGCGCCTCTGGGGGGATGCTACGAGGTTCTCAGAGAGCCGAGAGTACCCCTCCATGAGATTGGCTTGACGGCTGGACCTCAAGCCACTCTCATATAGGCTAACAACTCATACATTTTATGCACACTTGAAATATTTGGTTATTGTGGGAACAATGGAATACGTGCTAGCACTCCCTTCTCAGGGGCCCACGGCCCGTTCTGCTTTATCCCCCCCTTACACCCACTACAATTTCCTTCAAGCCGAGAAAAGGAAAATTTGTACACACCACCTCAATATGTAATCTGTAGTCTTAGGATGGTTGGACACCCAGGTATCACTTCTTCACCAAACCTCATAATAAATCGTCTCGTGTCAGGTCTACACCAACCCCCACACAGCTGCAGTGCAGTCTTCCAAGCCGGGCTTCGCGGATTGGGGACTGTACTTGCGCTGTATCTTACCGATCTAACATTACCAACGAGACAGCCTGATTAATCAATATCTCAGCTGTCTCATCGGTATATCAAACCAACGCTACACACTTCATCACTAGCCCACATCATTCACACTGAGCACACTTTCCTAGAACCTTTTCTCCCAACACATCACCTTCCCCCGACCCCGACGGAGGTCATGGATCCCACTGACATGACTACTTCAAAGACTTCAACTCACTCAGCACTTAACTTACGCTCCGTGAACATTCGCGGCCTAAACACACCCGAAAAACGTTCTCTTTTACTTGCCTCATTACAAAAAACTAAAACACATATTGCACTGATTCAAGAGACATTTTAGATCGGACACAATCCCCAAACTGCAGAATAAACACTTTCCCACTGTATACCATGCATCCAATACGGAAGCCAAATCAAAAGGTGTTTGCATCCTTATATCAAAGCATTGCCCACTGATTGTAACGGATGTACTACAAGACCCACAGGGTAGATTCCTCTTCATCAAAGGCTCTATACACAAACAAACAATAACCATCGCCAACCTGTATGCCCCAAACACGCAACAAGTGACGTTTTTTCGCAACACGTTCCATCTTCTCACGACTTTTACAGCGGGCACTCTTATAGTAGGCGGTGACTTCAATATTCCTCTCAACCCACCTCTCGATACTTCTAATGGGGCCTCATCTTTCTCTTACAGGGCTCTACGGGCTATCAAAACACAATTCAGAGACTTATTATTACATGATACATGGCGCACACTTAACCCAAACGGCAAAGACTTTACCTTTTTCTCCCCACCGCACTCCAAATACTCTCGTATAGATTACTTCTTTATCTCCCAAAATGACCTGCCGATGCTCCAAACATCCACCATTGACCCGATGATACTTTCCGACCACAACCCCATCACCATGACCCTACACATTCCCAACATAAGAAAACGCTCTCCCATCTGGCGCTTGGACACATCTCTCCTCACAGACGCTGACATAGCACATACCATCTCCCAACACCTAACTGACTATTTTAGGGACAACGGACAGAATGAATCCTCTCCGGAGGTAGTATGGGCGGCACATAAATGTGTCATAAGAGGAACGTTCTTATCCCAGGCCGCGCATAGAAACAAACAAAGGAAAGAGAGAATGGAGGTAATGACTAAACGCATTTCGCAACTGGAAAGGAAACACAAAGCATCTCTAGCCTCAGACACTTTAGCCGAGCTGACACAACTGAGAAACGACCTCTTAGAAGAATTACAAAAAAACGTTAAACGCAAATACATGCTTACGAAAAAATGCTTCTATGAGTTTGGAAACAAGTCGGGGAAGATGCTAGCTAGAGCACTACAGGTTAAAAAAGCTGCCCACACTATCCACTCAATCGTAGACCCCGCGGGTAAAACATTCGTCGCGTCAGAGGACATAGCGAAACAATTTGTACGCTACTTCACAGACTTGTACAATCTTCGCTCAAAACAGACTTCTCATACTCCATCAGACAGGAAGACGGCAATTCAAAATTTTCTATCCCAATACTCTCCCTCACCACTCAAGGCCGAGGAAGCAGCATCTCTTGACCAACCCTTGACTACGGAGGAAATTACACTGGCACTAAAACATATGAAACCGGGCAAAAGCCCAGGTCCCAATGGACTACCAGTCGGTTATTACAAAACCTTCCCTGAACTGCTAACACCTCACCTAGTCAAGGCGTTTAATAGCCTTACACCCAATAGTACAGCGTCCAAAGACATATTAGAAGCGCATATTACTCTCATCCCCAAACCAGGTAAAGATAGTAAGATGGTCTCTAATTATCGCCCCATTTCTCTACTAAACGTAGACGTAAAATTATATGCTAAAGCCATAGCTAACCGTCTTCTACCCCTGATTCCTAATTTAATTACAACTGACCAAGTAGGTTTTGTCCCGGGTAGAGAAGCTAAAGATAACACTTCTAAAGCGCTAAACATACACCATTGGCTAACTTCCACCACTACTAAGGGCTTCCTCCTTTCGTTGGACGCGGAGAAGGCGTTCGACAGGGTGGCCTGGGACTTTATGGAAGCCACCTTGCACTCAATAGGCCTTCCGACACGATTAATTAACATGATTCTGACTCTCTACTCTTCTCCCACGGCCAAAGTAAGAGTGAATGGTGGCTTGTCGGGCGCCTTCTCCGTGTCCAACGGAACTAGACAGGGATGCCCTTTATCCCCCCTGATCTTCATTCTAACTATGGAACCCATGCTGCGCAGAATTAGAGAGAACCCAGATATCAAAGGCATTGAAATAAACCAAAAACAATATAAAGTAGCGGCATACACTGATGACATCCTTCTCTTTCTCACGGATCCGATCACTACCATCCCGAACCTTCTTAGAGACTTTGCACTTTTCAAAACCCTTTCAAACTTACAAATAAACTTTTCTAAATCCGAAGCTCTTAACATATCGCTAGCAAATGAGACAGTTATACAATGCAAACATAACTTCCCGTTTGGTTGGGAATCACAAGCAATAACATACCTAGGTATCAAAATCCCAGCTAGACTGACAGACTTATATCGGCTAAATTTCATACCCATTTTACAAACCATCCAGAATAACCTGCAAAAATGGCAAACCGGTCCTTTTTCGTGGTTTGGAAGGATAGCTATTTTAAAAATGAACATACTACCTAGGATACTTTACCTACTCCAAACCATTCCGATAATGCTCCCACTCTCTTTCTTTGCTACGTACAAAGGGATCTGTAGGAAGTTCATCTGGCTCTCCAAACAGCCCAGATTGAACTGGCATAGACTGACACTCCCCAAATTACAGGGAGGATTACAAGTCCCAGACATACAAACCTATTACCGGGTCTGCCATTTAGCCAGAATTGTTGACTGGCACATACACGGCAGAGAAAAGGAATGGGTACATATTGAAAACGCTTTTACCAAAACCCCGTTGAAACTCCTTCCTTGGATTAATCCTCAACATATTCCGAAAACTGCCACATCAAATCCCCTGATCAACTCCACACTCTTAAATTTTAAAGCTGCATGCAAAATAATGAAGCTTCAACCTACACCAGGACCAATGACACCTATAGAAGATAACCCTGACTTTATGCCTGGAGTGTCTCTACTCCACCCGACAAATGACCCACACAGAACACGCCTCACAGCACAACACATGTTCCTTCATGGATCCCTCCTATCGCACCAGGCATTGAATGATAACCTCCCTGACTATGATATTCCTCTTTACAAATACTTTCAGATCCGTCACTTCATCAATAGCCTAAAACCCACCGCTAATCTACACAGAGAACTCGCACCCTTTGAACGCCTCTGCAACAGTCAGGAACCTCAAAAACACCTCATCTCGACCATTCACGCACTCCTTTTCACATGGCATGACATCAAAGAAGATAAATTAATAGCACACTGGGAAACTGAACTGAACCAAGTTTTTACTCCGGATGAGTGGAGAAATGTACTCACACACATCCACAAAGGCTCACTCAATGTAGCAATACAGGAGTGTAAATTCAAAATCTACACGAAATGGTATAGGACTCCCGATAAAATTAACAAATTTGCACCAAACGTATCCCCTAAATGCTGGAGATGTAACGCGGCTATAGGTTCACTCCTCCACATCTGGTGGGAATGTCCCCTCATTCAACCCTACTGGGCTGACATACATCGATTAATTACTCAAATAACAACATACACCCCAGACTTTACCCCAGCACAATTTCTACTCCATCATACATCCATTCCTCAACGCGTTTTCAAAAAATCGCTAGTCCTTCATCTCATAAATGCGGCAAACCTGTGCATTCCTGTACACTGGAGAAGCACATCATCTCCCTCGATTACAGAATGGATTCGGAGAGTGGACAGAATAGCCGAGATAGAAAATCTCATACATCAAGCATCTGACACACCATCTAAATTTAGAGAAACTTGGGCCTGCTGGCTCCATTTTAAAGAATCTCAACCGACACAAGCACAGAACATTCCTCCTATCATGGATTCTGACAGTAAAGTAAACTCGCTCCTGAATAACCACAGAACGGTTTGAATATATACACCACCCTGGACCTCCGTCTTCCCCTCACTCCCCTCATTCCCCTCCACAACTTCCCGTCCAAGTACATACTCCAAACACGCCAATCTTTTATCATTTCTTGGCAAGAGAAATACCACATCACATTATACATCTAACTCTGACATGCCCTAAATTTACATTACTATATATACCCTCACTGGGCACAGATAGTCCCCATTTGGGGTGCCCAGGAGAGAGGGTTGAAAGAATATGTCCGGCATTAACTACTAAATCTTATCTATTAACTACTATTGACAATTTACATTTACCACTGCACACTGAACCAACCCTTTAGTAAATCCATATGCACCATGTGAAGTACAACTTCCCCTGGATAGTCACAAACACAACATTATCTTTCTCGGCACGGTCTGTATGACAATCCCGGATAACATACACAAGTGTTCTCAATGTATTCTGCTCTTGCCCAAACTAAAAGAAAAAGATATGCTAATTATCATTATTTGGTATGCTCAAAGTATTCTTAAGTTATGATCTTTAATGACTCTTCAACGATACTGTTTTGCTCAATTTTTACTTTTTGAACTAATTGTTTAAAATGGATAACACTTTGCTGTATCAATATACACAGTACTGTACTTTGACTATATGTAAAACTCAATAAAACATTATTAAAAAGGATCCAAAAAAATAATGTGATAATAAATGGCTTCATGTGATTACTATGCTTAAAAAAAAAAAATCTGAAAATCTGATCAGTCATATTTTCCAATATTAATGCCAAAATTTCACAATTTCTGCCAGGGTATGCAAACATTTGAGCACAACTGTATATATTGTATATTGTCTCATACTATGGTGTGCTCTCTGCTGGGTCATTTGGGGGTATGGCTGTATTCCATTGTTCTATTGTGTCTGTCTGCCTTGGGAGAAAGTATTATGGGATGTGTATGTGTATTTGCTGTGAGGAGGGAGGGAGGAATTACTCCAACAGCTCTCCCTGCTGATTGGACAGTCTACCCTGCCCTGAATGCAAAGAGAGGGGGGATTGTCCCGAGTGTTACCTCTATGTACCTGTGTTTCAATAAACAGTTCATGTTCAGGATTTCTCCAGAGCTTCTCCCATCCTTTGGAACTCCCTACCCCAATCTGTCTAACTGTTCCCTAATCTATCCATCTTTAGACGATCCCTGAAAACCCTTCTCTTTAAAGAAGCCTATGCTGCTTCTAACTAATACACTATTTCACTTTCTCCATCAGCTCATCCCCCACAGCTATTACCTTTTGTATCAATTGACCCCCCTCCTAGATTGGAAGCTCTAGTGAGCAGGGCCCTCTGATTCCTCTTGTACCAAATTGTAATGTAACTATAATGTCTTCCTTCATTTTGTTAAGCGCTGCGCAAACTGTTGGTGCTATATAAATCCTGTATAATAATAATAATAATATAATAATAATGTTCAGCAGCCAAAACGAGTACTGTCTAGTTCTTGGTTGTCAGCGGTTGGAATATCTCATATCTATATTCAGACTGGGAGGAAGCTGTATAAGACAAAAGCACTCAAGCGGAGTGTGGGACGTTTCATTACAGTTATATTCTATTTTATTCTGTTCTATTCCTTTATTTGCTATTCTATTTTAATCTGTTTTACTCTATTCTTTTATTTGCTATTCTGTCCCCTTTTTTTCTATTCAATTTTTTTCTATTCTTTTATTTTGTATTCTGCTCTGTTTTACTCTGTTATATTCTATTCTTTTATTTTCTATTGTATTCTTTTCTATTCCTTTATTTTCTATTCTCTTCGGTAATTTGAATACTATTTCAATTTGGATTTCGTTGGAAATTTAGGCTCATCATATTGGTTTAAATTCATTAATTATTGTAATTCGGAAATTCAGACACATCCAAATTTCAGAATAACGAACAATTTCCCCCGAATCTCAATTTGGAGTGAAACGAGCCGCCCATGTCCATTAGTAAATAAATGTGAATGCAGACACAGAATAGGTCAAGATGATGAGTATGTCTATAGGACAGGGAATCCTTGCAGTGAGGATGGATCAGATCAGAAAGATATGGTTAGTATTGTACACTTTAAATAAACAGGCAAACAAAAGATCCACAGTAACTCCCCGAGTAAACACCAAAATAACAAGAGTGACCAATTATGGTCTATGGCTGCAGGTCCTTCTGCCAAAACTGCACCACATAGAAGGTTCCAGAGTTCCCCCAACTACCGGCAATTATTTTGGTATGATTGGTAATAAATCTCCATGTGATGTTGGTGGATTTTAATGTCACAATATTACCAGAAGATTAAAATGAGGGCTTTGGATTTCAGAACTGAGAGTCGGTTGTCATTCAATCTTCCCGATCTCACCCTCTGGAAATAATAATTATCTGATGATTGAACTTTCCATCAATGGCTCGGGGGGGACATCTTCCTGACCTTTCACAAAGTTCACTCCCAATAAGTTGATAATTACTCCTCCCTGTAATCATGAGAAGAGGACCGGCCACCACAAAGATGGTTATTCAAAGACCCAAAGGTTGTACAATCAGATTACATAGTGTATGGTTTTACTGAAAGGAATCTTTCTGTGAGAGCTGAGAATGGTCTTCCCCATTAGGGAGATTCCTCCTCTATATTTGCCCTGGTGACCATGATCATTGAAAGTAACTTCACAAAATTTTGGGTTGTCACCAGAAAAGGAATAGAGAGAAAATCTTCCAATGGGGCCAACCAGGATATTCTCTCACATCCTGTTTTGGATATGGAAAAGGAAGTGAAGGGAAATCTTACCAATAGAATGTAGCCCCTCCCCCTCATTTTATCCAAAAACATAACAGAAAAGGTTTTGCCTTTAGTTCTCCTTTATTAAATTTGTAATTTTTATTCATTATTAATTTTCATTCCTTTATATTTTATACGAAGGTAATTGGTTGTTGTCGGGAGACATAGTGGCACCTTCCGTAGCCGGCCTCACTTTTGGGGTTCGTGCTTCTGATTGTATATGGCCATGAGGTGTTGCATCGGAAGCCCCAAAAATTCTCTGTATTGTAATCCTCTGTATCGGTTTTTATCCAAGGTTTCCTAAACCCAGATTCTGATTCTGACCCTGAGAAGACACAAAGTATCATTCCTCCAATATACTGAATACAACGTTACATTGCACCCTTTTCATCCACCGAGCCTGGGAGCTGCAACATAGAAAGGGGGCTTCTCTGCTGAAGAGTTCACCTGAGGCCCCAGAACAATGACACCCTGATACTTGGGGGCCCCAGAACAATGTCACCCTGATTATTTGGGGCCCCCAGAACAATTACACCCTGACACTTGGGGGTCCCAGAACAATGACACCCTGGCACTTGGGGCCCCCAAAACAATGACACTCTGACACTTTGGGGTCCCAGAACAATGACACCCTGACACTTGGGGGTCCCAGAACAATGACACTCTGGCACTTGGTGCCCCCAAAACAATGACACCCAGACACTTTGGGGCCCCCAAAAAATGACACCCTGACACTTTTGGGCCCCAGAACAATGACACCCTGACACTTGGGGGTCCCAAAACAATGACACTCTGAGACTTGGGGGTCCCAGAACAATGACACACTGGCACTTGGGGGTCCCAGAACAATGACACTCTGAGACTTGGGGGTCCCAGAACATTGACACCCTGACACTTGGGGATCCCGGAACAATAACACCCTGACACTTGGGGGTCCCAGAACAATGACACCCTGACACTTGGGCCCCCAGAAGAATGACATCCTGACACTTGGGGGTCCCAGAACAATGACACACTGACACTTGGGGGTCCCAGAACAATGACACTCTGACACTTGGGGGTCCCAGAACAATGACACCCTGACACTTTGGGGCCCCAGAACAATGGCACCCTGACACTTGGGGGGCCCCAGAACAATTACACTCTGACACTTGGGGGTCCCAGAACAATGACACCCTGACACTTTGGGGCCCCAGAACAATGGCACCCTGACACTTGGGGGGCCCCGAACAATGACACCCTGACACTCGGTGGTCCCAGAACAATGACAGCCTAACAACTGGGGTCCCAGAACAATGACACCCTGACACTTTGGGGCCCCGTAACAATGGCACCCTGATGCTTAGGGGGGGGCCCGGAACAATGACACCCTGACACTTAGGGGGCCCAGAACAATAACAACCTGACACTTGGGGGCCCCAGAACAATGACAACCTGACACTTGGGTGCCCTAGAAAAATGAAACCCTGATACTTGGGGGTCCAAGAACAATGACACCCTGACACTTGGAGTCCCAGAACGATGACACCCTGACACTTGGGGGGCCCCAGAAAAATGACAACCTGACACATGGGGGTCTCAGAACAATGACACCCTTACCCTTTGAGGTTCAAAGAACAATAAGACCCTGACACTTGGGGGGTGCAAAACAATGACACACTGACACTTGGGGGCCCCAGAACAATGACACCCTGACACTTGGGGGTTCCCAGAACAATGACACCCTGACACTTAGGGGGCCCCAGAACAATGACAACCTGACATTTGAGGGTCCCAGAACAATGACACCCTGCAACTTGGGGGCACAGAACAATGACACCCTGAGACTTTGGAGCCCCAGAACAATGACACACTGACATTTGGGGGGCCCCAGAAAAATGACACCCTGACACTTGGGGGTCCCAGAACAATGACACCCTGACACTTGGGGGTCTCAAAACAAATACACCCTGACACTTGGGAGTCCCAGAACAATGACACCCTGACACTTGGGGGTCCCAGAACAATGACACCCAGACACTCGGGCGTCCCAGAACAATGAGACCCTGACACTTGGGGGGTGCAAAAAATGACACACTGACATTTGGGGACCCCATGACAATGACACCCTGATATTTGGATGTCCCAGAACAATGACACCCTGACACTTAAGTGGCCCTAGAACAATGACAACCTGACACTTGGGGGTCCCACAACAATAACACCCTGACACTTGGGGGCCCAAGAACAATGACTCTCTGACACTTGGGGGGCCCCAGAAAAATTACAACCTGACACTTGGGGTTCCCAGAACAATGACACCCTGACACTTGGGGGGTACAGAACAATGATACCTTCACACTTGGGGGCCCAAGAACAATGACACCCTGACACCTGGAGGCCCCAGAACAATGACACCCTGACACTTGAGGGTCCCAGAATAATGACACCCTGACACTCGGGGGTCCCGGAACAATGACACAATAACAATTGGAGTCCCAGCACAATGACACCCTGACACTTGGGGGGCCCCGAACAATGACACCCTGACACTTAAGTGGCCCTAGAACAATGACAACCTGACACTTGGGGGCCCAAGAACAATGACTCTCTGACACTTGGGTGTGCAGAACAATGACACCCTGACACTTGGGGGGCCCCAGAAAAAATACAACCTGACACTTGGGGGTCCCAGAACAATGACACCCTGACACCTGGGGGCCCCAGAACAATGACACCCTGACACTTGGGGGTCCCAGAACAATGACACCCTGACACTTGGGGTCCCAGAACAATGACACCCTGACACTCGGGGGTCCTGGAACAATGACACAATAATAATTGGAGTCCCAGAACAATGACACCCTGACACTTTGGGGCCCCAGAACAATGGCACCCTGACACTTGGGGGGCCCCGAACAATGACACCCTGACACTCGGTGGTCCCAGAACAATGACGCCCTAACAACTGGGGTTACAGAACAATGACACCCTGACACTTTGGGGCCCATTAACAATGGCACCCTGACGCTTGGGGGGGCCCCGGAACAATGACACCCTGACACTTGGGGGGCCCAGAACAATAACAACCTGACACTTGGGTGCCCCAGAACAATGACACCCTGACACGTGGGGGTCCCAGAACAATGACACCCTGACACTTGGGGTCCCAGAACAATGACACCCTGACACTTGGGGTCCCAGAACAATGACACCCTGACACTTGGGGTCCCAGAACAATGACACCCTGACACTTGGGGTCCCAGAACAATGACACCCTGACACTTTGGGGGCCCCAGAAAAATGACAACCTGACACATGGGGGTCCCAGAACAATGACACCCTTACCCTTTGGGATTCCAAGAACAATAAGACCCTGACACTTGGGGGGTGCAAAACAATGACACACTGACACTTGGGGGCCCCAGAACAATGACAACCTGACATTTGAGGGTCCCAGAACAATGACACCCTGACACTTGGGGGTCCAAGAACAATGACACCATGACACTTGGGGTCCCAGAACAATGACACCCTGCAACTTGGGGGCACAGAACAATGACACCCTGAGACTTTGGAGTCCCAGAGCAATGACACCCTGACACTTGGGGGGGCCCAGAAAAATGACAACCTGACACTTGGGGGTCCCAGAACAATGACACCCTGACACTTGGGTGCCCCAGAACAATGACACCCTGACACTTGGGGTCCCAGAACAATGACACCCTGACACTTGGGGTCCCAGAACAATGACACCCTGACACTTGGGGTCCCAGAACAATGACACCCTGACACTTTGGGGGCCCCAGAAAAATGACAACCTGACACATGGGGGTCCCAGAACAATGACACCCTTACCCTTTGGGATTCCAAGAACAATAAGACCCTGACACTTGGGGGGTGCAAAACAATGACACACTGACACTTGGGGGCCCCAGAACAATGACAACCTGACATTTGAGGGTCCCAGAACAATGACACCCTGACACTTGGGGGTCCAAGAACAATGACACCATGACACTTGGGGTCCCAGAACAATGACACCCTGCAACTTGGGGGGCGCAGAACAATGACAACCTGAGACTTTGGAGCCCCAGAACAATGATACGCTGACATTTGGGGGTCCAAGAACAATGACACCATGACACTTGGGGTCCCAGAACAATGACACCCTGCAACTTGGGGGCACAGAACAATGACACCCTGAGACTTTGGAGTCCCAGAGCAATGACACCCTGACACTTGGGGGGGCCCAGAAAAATTACAACCTGACACTTGGGGGTCCCAGAACAATGACACCCTGACACTTGGGGGGTCCCAGAACAATGACAACCTGACACTTAGGGATCCCAGAACATTGACACCCTGACACTTGGGGGGTCCCAGAACAATGACACCTTGACATCTAGGGGTCCCAGAACAATGAGACCCTGACACTTGGGGCCCCAGAACAATGACACCCTGACACTTGGGGCCCCAGAACAATGATACCCTGACATTTGGGGTCCCAGAATAATGAAACCTTTACACTTGGGGGTCCCAGAACAATGACACCCTGACACTTGGGGGCCCAAGAACAATGACACCTTGACATCTGGGGGTCCCAGAAGAATGAGACCCTGACACTTGACATCCCAGAACAATGACACCCTGACACTTGGGGCCCCAGAACAATGACACCCTGACACTTGGGGTCCCAGAATAATGACAACTTTACACTTGGGGGCCCCAGAACAATGACACACTGACACTTGGGGGTCTAGAACAATGACCCTTGGGGTCCATTTTATAATGTAAATGATTTTCTTACTTTGAGAGGATTCAGATTTTCCAGCACATTCAAAGGGTTCGTATTTCCATCCATGTTTGCGATCTTATACATTTTTTCCACCAAACTCCGTATACCCTTCTTCAGCAACTGGGCCTGTACAAACATATAAGGAGGTTCCATCATCTGATCTCCAATCTCCTCATCCACTAATATTATTATTATACATTTATATAGCGCTGACATATACCGCAGTGCTGTACAGAGATCACTGAGCCAATCACATCAGTCTCTGTACCAGAGGAGCTTACACTCTAATGTCCCCTCCCCCACAGTCACAGTTTTCTATGCCTCCTATTAATAACAATTGTATTATTGTCCTCCACAATGAGGAAAAGTAGGTAAGTAAAGGTAGGTACTCCCCTTGTATAATGAGGAAAGGTAGGTACTCTCCCTGGTAGTGAGGAAAGGTAGGTACTCACCCTGGTAATGAGGAAAGGTAGGTACTCACCTTGGTGTTGTAGGCAGAGAAGAGACTCAGAAAGATCAGAAGACAGAACATTTTGTTGGTGGGTTTGAGGATTGCAGTCTGGGGAGAAGAGAACACAATGATGATGGGTGAGGACGGGTAATATAAACTCTCTATAGGTAATATAACTTACCATGGTGATCGATGTGACGGCACACACTATGCTGGGTACAGGTGTGAGGAGACTTTTATATGAACTTAAATCTGGTCAGACCCTCCTCTCCCCTCCTCTCCCCACCCCCTTTATGTGTATTATATTCCTTGTGTGGACACACCCAGCTTTGTAGTGATACCTCTATACAGGTGATCCACACTCCAACGTATTGTCCTGCGACTTGGGACTGAAAAGTCACATGACAAGTCGTTCCCTATGATTTCCAATGACAACCATTCTTATTAGTACAACTTCAAGTCGTGCCGACTTCAAAGTAGTCCCTGCACTACTTTGGTCCGACTTTGATGGGAGTTACACAGGCATTCCCTAAAATCACAACCGCAAAATCGTGGCAAAATTGTGTGACTTTGGAGTTGTGGTATTGTGAAAGGGGCCTAACTAGCTTGCTAAAACATTCTTCTCACCACTGAGTCAGGCTCTATCTCCACGGGAAGGAACCATTTATAGTGTGTGGTGAGACTATGAGCACTGAGCCATGATTGGACAAAGTCATAACTTTTCCCAATCAGAGCTCTCACAGTGCTCTTTGCCCTGACTGGGCAAAGCCTTGCACCTGACCGCTGGTAAAACCGCTGGTCAGGTGAATTGCTTCAGCCAAGAAGAGCTGTTAAAAACACACTGTGCGGCACGCAAGTGCATTGTGGGGCGCTCGGCGGGAGAACATGCAAACACCCGAAAGGGCGATGTTTGGGGCTGAACTGATGCTTGGCCCAAACAGCTCATCTAAACACCATGGTCTACAGAACAAACAGGACAATAAGAGAGCTTGGTTAGGGTCGATTGACTTCCAGTTGGCTTGTGTTCCAGTGTTGGTGTCTTTTCTTTTGCCGGCAGCCACATCTGGGTTTTACCTGGAGTGTGGTGGCTGCATCATATGACACATCACGGGTAGAGTTGCCACCTCATCCCTTTAAACCCAAACACCTTTGAATTACACAGGTTCTGAGGCAAATTAAATGCAGATAAGGCACCAAGAGAGTTTAATTACCACCTTAATCAGCCACAGAACCTGTGTAATTAATATGTGTTCGGGTATAAAGGGATGAGTTGGCAACCATAATCATGGGACTGCATCCTCTATTTGAAATCAAGTGGGACATTGTGTCAGTGCTTGAGCACAGAGTCCATGTTCCTCTAGAACTTTTGTGCCTGCAGCTCCTCTAAAAGGTACTGAAGCGTTCCTCTACAACTGTAAGACCTTTAAAACTCCGTAGCCCCCTGCAACTTCCACTAATCTACACAGCAGTCCCTTTTGCGCCTTGGCATCCCCATCTGCCATCCATTCTCTGCAGCACCACCTCTGTACCCGCAGTCTCCACTACATCCACAGTCTGAACCTGGGCTACACCCAATACCAGGGCAAGGCCTTCTAGAACCCAAGAAAAATGAAGCCAAAATGTGCAGTGTTGAGGCAGGCAAAGCTTTATATTTGCACCTAGAGTGTCCGGGACGGCACAGGGAACATAATTGGCCACCACTGTCCACCAGGCCTAGTCTTGACACTTTGTGGTCCATGGAAAACCAAAAAGAAAAGAGAAAAAGATGTGACACGGTTCCACCAGTGTTGTTTAGCTATCAGGAGCTTTGGGAAGCCAGGTTTTCATTAACGTTATTGGAACCAATTTTGGTTTTATCTGTAAACTAGTTATAACTCATAAAAAGTGCAAATTGTATTCTTTTGTAAAGTCACTAGAATGAGGTCTGTGGTACAGATTCTGGTTCTGTCTATTTTTGTTATGTGACAGATCACTGGGCTGGTTCTGTTCCCCCAATGCCTATTATGACTAAATCTCAATCATGTAATTATGATAGACCACCCCCATCCCATCCTGCAGATATATAAGCCTTCTCCGTCTCACTGATAGGGACTACAAGGATTACTCCGGGACTACACAGTATGACGTCAGCCTAATGAGGATGTTTTTTACTCGGGATGTATGATTTTGGCAAACAGGCCCAATAAATCTTTATATGAGCATCTTGCTGTACCCAAAGGTCTACCGCTTGCTCCTGTTCTCCATTCCACAAGATAAATAAAACCAGTACTTACTGGGAATTAATGAATTGTTCTGTCTGCTCTTCCAATAATGAATGCCGGAGATCCGGGACCTCAGGCTAGTTCTGAACAATCGGTGATCTTTACCTGAACAAACTAATAGTCACAGTACAGGCCGGCCTCACAGTACATCTCATCCTCACTGAACTGTTTATCTGCGTTTGTCAACATCAACGTCACGCCACACGCCGATGTTTGTCTTTAACCCGTAATGTGGCCTGTACATAACAGAATGCATCTAAACACCCAAGAGAATATGGGGCATTACATTAACAAAAGGTTATAAGCCCTGTCACTTGGGGGTCCCAGAACCATGGCCACCGGACACTTGGGGGTCCCAGAACAATGGCACCCGGGGGTCCCAGAACAATGACACCTGGGGGTCCCAGAACAATGACACCCGGACACTTGGGGATCACAGAACAATGACACCCAGACACTTGGGTGTCCCAGAACAATGATACACTGACACTCAGGAATATTGGTATTGGATTATGGTCATTGGTTTTCTATAGATATATTGATGCAGAAAACAGAAACACAGAAGCATTTAAAGGATACATTTCTAGTTTATTGAGACGTCAGTCTTTGTACAAGGGTCTCCTCCATGGCGGTGGAATGAACGGTCGGAGTGCCTCAGCTGCACTCACAGAAGAATTTGTTGCAGGCCACGGTCATAGAGGCTACCAAGATGACAAACTCCTGGAAGTCCACTTCCCATCACCATTCTCATCCAGCTCCTTCAGGATCCTGTCCACAGAGATGGCATCTTTCTGCTCCTAGAGAATGGAGACTTCGATTTAATTAACCATCATTTTTCCCATCTCTTCCCGGTTCCTGCCTACATTACACTGAGATTCCATTCTAGAAGAGTATCCCACAGGAAATAAAGTGTAATTAGATTGGAAATTGGAAGCTTTCGTGGTTAAAATTCTACACACCTTTTTTTCATCTTTGTAGTTTGTGTATCAAGATGATGTGGTCCTCTTTAGAATTAGTCAACGCCATGCAACCCTCAATTTATTTTTTAGATAATGATTTTTGAATATCAGGTATCAGCAAAAAGACTTTTCAGAGGGTTCCCCAATCACCAATTTGGCTGTTGATTGTGTGTGACTTGCTTTAGAAAGTAACTACATGCAGTATCTGGAGTAGAGTTAAAAGATATCACTTTTTATTTAATTATTCTGGAGTCCTTGTCCCTTTAGAGCCGGTTCACACAGGGGGGCTTCAAAGTCGCCCAACTCTGAAACCGCCCGGTACAGTATAGAAGTCAATGCAAGCCGCTCTGAAGTTGCCCCAAAGTAATACAGGAACCTTTGAGTTGAGTTTGACTTGAGTCGCTCCTATTAGAACGGTTCCATTGTAGAGAATGGAGCGCGATTTGTCAGGCCGCTAAGTCACCGGACAGGTCACCCCTGTGTGAACAATGGCTTTCTTCTTGTCACTCTTCCATAAAGGTCAGATTTGTGGAGAACACGACTAATAGTTGTCCTGTGGACAGATTCTCCCACCTGAGCTGTGGATCTCTGCAGCTCCTCCAGAGTTACCATGGACCTCTTGTCTGCTTCTCTGATGAATGTTCTCCTTGCCCGGCCGGTCAGTTTAGGTGGACGGCCATGTCTTCATGAGATGTTCAAAGCTTGGGATATTCCTTTATAATCTAACCCTGCTTTATACTTCTCCACAACTTTATTCTTGACCTGTCTGGTGTGTTCCTTGGCCTTCATGATGCTGTTTGTTCACTAAGGTTCTCTAAGAAATCTCAGAGGGCTTCACAGAACAGCTGTATTTATACCAAGAGTAAATGACACACAGGTGGACTCTATTTACTAATTAGGTGACTTCTGAAGGCAATTGGTTCCCCTAGATTTTAGTATCAGAGTAAAGGGGGCTGAATACAAATGCCCCCCCCCCACACTTTTCACATAATTATTTGTATAATTTATCATTTTCCTTCCACGTCACAATGATTACCTCTGATGTATGATGATGATGAGGATCAGATTAGGTCCCCTTTGCTAGTAGTGGGTTGGACCCCCTTTTGCCTTCATTCTTGGTGGCATAGATACAACAAGGTGTTGGAAACATTCCTCAGAGATTTTGCTTCATAGTGACATGATAACATCACAAAGTTGCTGCAGATTTGTCGGCTGCACATCCATGATGCAAATCTACCATTCCACCATATCCCAAAGGCACTCTATTGTTTGAGATGTGGTGATTGTGGAGGCCATTGGAGTCCAGTGACCTCATTGTCCAGTGGTGAGATGATTGGAACTTTGTGACATGGTGCATTATCCTGGTGGAAGGAGCCATCAGAAGATGGGGACACTGTAGTCATAAAAGGATGGACATGGTCAGCAACAATACTCAGGTAGGCCGTGGTGATTAAACCCCATCCCCCACACCATTACACCCACACCACCAGCCTGAACTGGTGATATCCCATCCCCCACACCATTACACCACCACCACCAGCCTGAACCGGTGATATTCCATCCCCCACACCATTACACCCCCACCACCAGCCTGAACCAGTGATATCCCATCCCCCACACCATTACACCCACACCACCAGCCTGAACCAGTGATACCCCATCCCCCACACCATTACACCCCCACCACCAGCCTGAACTGGTGATATCTCATCCCCCACACCATTACACCCCCACCACCACCAGCCTGAACCGGTGATACCCCATCCCCCACACCATTACACCCCCACCACCAGCCTGAACCGGTGATACCCCATCCCCCACACCATTATACCCCCACCACCAGCCTGAACTGGTGATACCCCATCCCCCACACCATTACACCCCCACCACCAGCCTGAACCGGTGATACCCCATCCCCCACACCATTACACCCCCACCACCAGCCTGAACTGGTGATATCCCATCCCCCCCACCATTACACCCCCACCACCAGCCTGAACTGGTGATATCCCATCCCCCCCACCATTACACCCCCACCACCAGCCTGAACCGGTGATACAAGGCAGGATGGATCCATGCACCAAATTCTGACCCCACCATCTGATTATCACAGCTGAAATCCAGACTCATCAGACCAGGCAACATTTTTCCAATTTTCTATTGTCCAATAAAAGAGAAAAACTGCGCTAATGAATATAATTAAAAAAACAACCTAGTGAAAACAATGTATAAATAAGTTGAAATCAATAAGTGAATAAAAGTATGTCAGTATGTGGCCAAAAAAAATCATCCGTAGAGACAGAAAAGTCCAGACACAGAAGCACAAATCCCTCAGTTAATCCCAGTGAAGGCTATGTAGGAAACATTGGATGAAAAACCACCACTCATTGTGATCCACCACCACATAGATGTCGCTCTTACCAGAAGGCAAGTTTGATAAGCCTATATGTAAACTGGACATCCGGACGAACCAGTGGCGCTAATTCTCTGTGCTCAGCGTGAAATTGGAAGTACAGCAGGTACCGAACCATACATCAACTCAGGCTTAGGATCATGGAGGTAAAAGAAAACCAGCCGTAGTGTGAATCCGCATAACAGGTTTAATAATATAAAAGGAATTGCACTTACAAGAATATGCAGTATAAAACATCCATAAAAACAGTTCGCCGGCTGGCATTGCATACACCCACTCGCATCAGGGTCGCGATGACGTCAGCGTGTCAACCTCCCGACGTACGTTTCGTCTATAACTGACGTCGTGTGAGTATTTATACATTGTTTTCACTAGGTTGTTTTTTTAATTATATTTATTAGCACAGTTTTTCTCTTTTATTGTTGTTTTTTTGTGTATATCTCACAATTTAGCTGCTGCTGGTAGGGATTTGGTAGGGCGGTATTTTTTCCATTTCTATTGTCCAAGTTTGGTGATCCTGTGCTAATTGTACCCATTCGGATGTTCGGTTTGAACTTCAGCAAGTCGTCTTCACCATGTCTAAATTTGAGTTGCTGCCATGTGATTGGCTGATTAGCAAAATTTGCTACCAAGCAATTGAACAGGTGTACCTAATAAAGTGGTATATATATATATATATATATATATATATATATATATATACA
Organism: Aquarana catesbeiana; assembly: GCA_037953035.1. NCBI lineage: Eukaryota > Metazoa > Chordata > Amphibia > Anura > Ranidae > Aquarana > Aquarana catesbeiana. The sequence goes on from JBBHAA010002661.1 coordinate 253,024, forward strand.
CACATGGGAGTAAGTCACACATGTGCAAGTCACAAGTAAGTCTCAAGTCTTAACCTTCAAGTCCCAAATTACTGTGGCAAAAAGCAAGCAAGTCAAGTCATTTATTTTGGTCAAGTCACAAATTAAGTCAAAATACTGATCTACCCCATTTCCACCTTTAAATGAGTTAAAAGTCAGTTTTCAGGAAAGGTTTTGTTTTATTTTCAACATTAACAAAACTGCTTAGTGCTTTTTTCTTGGCATATTAACCACTTCAATACAGGGCACTTATACACCTTCCTGCCCAGACCAGCTTTCAGCGCTGTCGCAGTTTGAATGACAATTGCGCGGTCATGCTACACTGTACCCAAACTAAATTTTTAGCATTTTGTTTCCACAAATAGAGCTTTCTTTTGGTGCTATTTGATCACCTCTGCGGTTTTTATTTTTTGCTAAACAAATAAAAAAAGACCGAAAATTTTGAAAAAAAAATAAAAGTTTTGCATTTGTTTCTGTTAAAAAAATTTGTAAATAAGTAAGTTTTCTCTTTCACTGATGGGCACTGATAAGGCGGCACTGACAGGCACTGATACAGCGGCACCGATGAGGTGGCACCAATGAGCGGGCACTGACGATGGGCACTGATATGCGGCACTGATGGACACTGGTAGGCGGCATTGATGGGTGGCACTGATATGCAGCACTGATGGGCATTGATAGGCGGCACTGATGGGCACTTATGGGTGGCACTGGGTGGCACTGGTTGGCACTGATGGGCACTGATAGGCGACACTGATGGGCACTGAAAGGTGGCACTGCTGGGCACTGATAGGGTGGCACTGATAGGCGGCACTGCTGGGCACTGATAGACAGCACTGCTGGGCACTGATAGGGTGGCACTGATAGGCGGCACTGCTGGGCACTGATAGACAGCACTGCTGGGCACTGATAGGCAGCACTGCTGGGCACTGATAGGCGGCACTGCTGGGCACTGATAGGCAGCACTGCTGGGTACCGATAGGCGGCACTGATGGGCACTGATACGCGGCACTGATATGAGGCACTGATGGGCATCCCTGGTGGCACTGGCAGTGGTAGGCATTGGAATGGGCACTGATTGGCAGCTGCCTGGGCACATAGTGGCATTTCCCTGGGGGTCTAGGGGCATACCTGGTGGTCCAGTGTGGATGGCTTCCCTAGTGGTCCTGGGCAGCTTCCCTGGTGGTCCTGGGCGGCTTCCCTGGTGGTCCTGTCAGGAGAGCAGCCGATCGGCTCTCCTCTACTCACGTCTGTCAGACGCGAGTGATGAAAAGCTGATCACCGGCTCTTTCTATTTACATCGTGATCAGCTGTGATTGGACACGGCTGATCACGTGGTAAAGAGTCTCCATCAGAGACTCTTTACCTAGATGGGTGTTGCAGGGTGTCAGACTTACACACCGCAACAACGATCGCCGCGATTCGTGCCCCCGGGGGCGCGTAGCGGCTCGATATTCCTGATCACGTCATATGACGTCCGGTCAGGAATATCAAACCACTTTGCCGCCGTCATTTGGTAATAGGGCGGTTGGCAAGTGGTTAAAGAAACACTATGAATGCCCAAACAGCAGACAAGGAGCAGAACACTCAGCAATTAAATGGCCAACAAGCCTGAAAAAATGTAGTCCTTGCTGAGGGGGAAAATAACTAAGCTCAAAGTTTGAACTTGACACAATGCCAACATCTGGACACTTGAATAGTGATGAGAATAGCCACTTAAAATGCATTGCATCTGCAAAAAATTAAATTGGAAAGTACTTTCTCGCTCAGTTGTGAGCGATGGGGTCGCATTATCACCCCACCATGGCTGAACACACGTTCAACAGGTGCGCTTGATGCAGGGACTGACCTAACTCTTACCGCTACCCTGAACAGCTCCAATGGCATTTGGCAAATGCTGATTGGCTCAGAGGCGGTGGTGGGCGGAGTGTGTGGGTAATATTTTCAGGGGGAGTGGTGCCAAGTCATTGCAAGTCAAATAGCCCAAGTCAAAGTCAAGTCGAGTCATTTATTTAATTTTGTCAAGCAAGTCGCAAGTCCTCAAACAGGTGACTCAAATCTGACTCAAGTCAAGTCATGTGACTCGAGTCCCCCACCTCTGGTATATAGTACATTCACACCAGTCACTGCCCTCAAGGAGCTTACAGTCTAAGGTCCCTAACTCATATTAATACATACATTGAGGATAATTAACCTCCCAGCGTGTCTTTGCAGTATGGGAGGAAACCCACACAGGCACAGGGAGAACATGCAAACTCCAGGCAGGTAGTGCCCCCTGGTTGGGATTTGAAGTGATGACCCCGAGTGCTGCCAGGTAGAAGTGCTAACCACTTATCAACATTGGAAAAGACTAAGAAATTGCAAAAAATGGACTTTGTAGGCACACACGTAGGATACAAAATATTTAAATTTTTAAATAAAGTATAAATAAATTTTAAATAAATAAAGATAAAGTTAAAAAAGGTAAAATGTAGAAAACATAAAAAGAACAGACATCATACTAATGATGACATAGAATACATGACCCCGGGGACTCCAATAACACCTCCAAATATTATAATCTAATTCAGTGGGATGAGAAATAAGATCCAGTATAACCAGTAGCGGCATCCAAGAGGAATAAAGTGCATGGAGTAGTTGAGTCGCAGTGTGAGGTCACAGGAGGATTTTCCCCTCTACATGTTTCGCACAATTGTGCTTCTTCAGGAGATTACAGATCTGATAAACATGGAAAAAGCATCAAATAAGTATATATATATATATATAACATACTATCCAGTACATAAAGCAATATAAACAATGAAATGGTCATTTCAGTGGGATCTGACAGGATGGAGCCCAAGTCCGGTGACCACCGGGGGAGGGGGGAAGTAACAATCCTCCCATGGGGACGCAGCCACACATTACACAAACTAATAAATTAACCACTTTAGCCCCGGACCATTTGGCTGGCCAAACACCAGAGCACTTTTTGCGATTCGGCGCTGCGTTGCTTTAACTGAAAATTGCGCAGTCGTGTGCGGCGTGACTCCCAAACAAAATTGATGTCCTTTTTTCCCCCACAAATAGATCTTTCTTTTGGAGGTATTTGATCACCTCTGCGATTTTAATTTTTTGCGCTATAAACAAAAAAATAGAGCAACAATTTTGAAAAAAAATATATATTTTTTTACTTTTTGCTATAATAAATATCAACCAAAAAAATTTTCTCCTCAGTTTAGGCCGATACGTATTCTACATACTTTTGGTAAAAAAAAAATCGCAATAAGCGTTTATTGATTGGTTTTGTGCAAAAGTTATAGTGTCTACAAAATAAGGGATAGTTTTATGGCATTTTTATTAATTTTTTTTTTATGCGATCAGCGATTTTTATCATGACTGCGACATTATGGCGGACACATCGGACACTTTTGGTGCTATTTTGGGACCATTCACATTTAAACAACGATCAGTGCTATAAAAATGCAGTGATTACTGTGTAAATGTGACTGGCAATGAAGGGGTTAACCAGGAGGGGGCGCTGAAGGGGTTAAGTGTGTCCTAGGGATGTGTTCTAACTGTGGGGGGAGGGGCTACGTGTGTCACGACCAGAGGCGGCTCTAGGCTTGGTGAGGCTTTAGACAAAACTTAAACCTGAGGCCCCACTTACCCCCGTAATGAGAAAAATAATTAAATCAATTAAAACTAACGATATAAATGACATACAGTGGGTATAGAAAAGAATCCCCTCCCCCTTTAAAATAATCCCATTTTGTTGCTTTGCAGCCTGAAATTAAGACAGACACTGTTTTTGTTTTATCTAGCTGGAATTACTAGAGCAACTTATAACATCAAATTGAAAGATTTATAACACCAACATGTCAGAAAAAAATTGTGTGAAAGAGATTGGTCTGTCACTGCAGAGGACACTGGGCCGTGGGATGCATAAAACAACTGAAACAGGCGGCATACCACGCTGGCACCGACCACAAGCCCCTCCCCCTTCCTCCCACCCATGAACCTCCCTGCCACTTTATTACCCTTTTATTGAGTCCCACAAACCCTCATGACAAACCTGCCGACTTATCTCCCCTCCCATAGCCGGCATCCCTTCCAACGGGATCTCTGAGACTCAGTGATTCTCTCCCTTTCTGCCAGCGCTTGTAAGCAGCAGCCGACCCAGATTTATAGATGCTCCGCCTCCACCTATAGATGCTCCGCCTCAACTTATAGATTCTCCACCTATAGATGCTCCGCCTCCACCTACAGATGCTCCACTTCCACCTATAGATGCCCCGCCTCCACCTATTGATGCCCCGCCTCCACCTATAGATGCTCCACCTCCAACTATAGATGACCTGCCTCCACCTATAGATGCTCTGCCTCCACCTATAGATGACCCACCTCCACCTATAGATGCTCTGCCTACACCTATAGATGCTCTGCCTCCACCTATAGATGCTCCGCCTCCACCTATAGATTCTCCGCCTCCACCTACAGATGCTCCGCTTCCACCTATAGATGCCCCGCCTCCACCTATAGATGCCCCGCCTCCACCTATAGATGCTCCACCTCCACCTATAGATGACCTGCCTCCACCTATAGATGCTCTACCTCCACCTATAGATGCTCTGCCTCTACCTGTAGATGCTCCGCCTCCACCTATAGATGCCCCGCCTCCACCTATAGATGACCTGCCTGCACCTATAGATGCTCTGCCTCCACCTATAGATGACCCGCCTCCACCTATAGATGACCCGCCTCCACCTATAGATGCTCCACCTCCACCTCGGTTTCTTTTTTATTCAGCCAGCACCACAGAACAATGGAGAGGGAAGGAATGTTGGAAAGTGGTCGGGGAGATGGCGGCAGTGCCGGAGTGCCAGAGCTTACAAGAAGGGAGCACCGAGGGAGCACTGGAGAGTGCTGAGGAGACACAGAGAAAGCGCCGGGGTTTGGGATTTTACCACCTCCACTATCCTGGCACCCTAAGTGGCTGCCTTATTCTGATGCCAGCCCTGGGCACGTGTGCGGAGGAAGAGATGCAGACCTATACAGGGAACGGGCCGTCTTTAATATTGATTGGACCTGGGAAAACATTTTCTTCATCTGACTCTATTTTCTGGACATACAGTACAGCTTGTTTTGGAGACTGAACCCCAGTATGTCCAACTGCTGAGAATTTGGGGGGCCTCAACTGCAGCCCCCCCGACACACCAAAGGGTTGTACAACCCCTGGCAAAAATGATGGAATCACCAGTCCCTGAGGATGTTCCTTCAGTTATTGTTGTAGAAAAAAAGCAGATCACAGACATGGCCAAAAACTAAAGGCATTTCAAATGGCAACTTTCTGGCTTTAAGAAACACTAAAAGAAATCAAGAAAAATAATTGTGGTGACCAGTAACAGTTAGATTTATAGAACAAGCACAGGGAATAAATTATGGAATCACTCAACTCTGAGGAAAAAATGATGGAATCACCCTGTAAATTGTCATTACAAACACTAACACCTGCATCAGATGAAATCTGCTTGTTAGTATGTAGGTAAAAAAGGGTAAATCATCACGCAGTGTTGCACAAGATGTTGGTTGTTCAGTCGGCTGTGTCTAAAACATGGACCAATTACAAACAACATGGGAAGGTGGTTAAAGGCAAGCATACTGGTAGACCAAGGAAGACATCAAAGCGTCAAGACAGAAAACTTAAAGCAATATGCCTTGAAAACAGAAAATGTACAACAAAACAAATGAGGAACAAATGGGAGGAAACTGGAGTCAACATCTGTGACCGAACTGTAAGAAACCGCCTAAAGGAAATGGGATTTACATACAGAAAAGCTAAAAGAAAGCCATCTCTAACACCTAAACACAAAAAACAAGGTTACAATGGGCTAAGGAAAGGCAATCGTGGACTGTGGATGATTGGATGAAAGTCATATTCAGTGATGAATCTCCAATCTGCATTGGGCAAGGTGATGATGCTGGAACTTTTGTTTGGTGCTGTTCCAATGAGATTTATGCAGACGACTATCCGAAGAAAATATGCAAATTTCCACAGTCAATTATGATATGGGGCTGCATGTCAGGTAAAGGCACTGGGGAGATGACTGTCATTACATCTACAATAAATGCACAGGTTTACATTGACATTTTGGACACTTTTCTTATTACATCTATTGAAAGGATGTTTGGGGATGATGAAATAATTTACCAAGATGATAATGCATCTTGCCATAGAGAAAAAACTGTGAAAAAATTCCTTGAAGACACATAAGGTCAATGTCATGGCCTGCAAACAGTCCGGATCTCAATCCAATTGAAAATCTGTGGTGGAAGTTAAAGAAAATGGTCCATGACAAGGCTCCAACCTGCAAAGATGATTTGGCAACAGCAATCAGAGAAGGCTGGAGCCAGATTAATGAAGAGTTCTGCTTATCACTCATGAAGTCAATGCCTCAGAGACTGCAAGCAGTTATAAAAGCCAGAGGTGGTGCAACAAAGTCCTAGTGATGTGTTGGAGTGTTATTTTGTTTGTTTGTTTTTCATGATTCCATCATTTTTTTCCTCAGAATTGAGTGATTCCATAATTTATTCCCTGTGCTTGTTCTATAAATCTAACTGTTACTGGCCACCACAATTATTTTTCTTGATTTCTTTTAGTGTTTCTTAAAGCCAGAAAGTTTCCATTTGAAATGCCTTTAGTTTTTGGCCATGTCTGTGATCTGCTTTTTTCTACAACAATAAACAACTGAAGGAACATCCTCAGGGACTGGTGATTCCATCATTTTTGCCAGGGGTTGTACATACAGTGGGGACGGAAAGTATTCAGACCCCCTTACATTTTTCACTCTTTGCTATATTGCAGCCATTTGCTAAAATCATTTAAGTTCATTTTTTCCTCATTAATGTACACACAGCACCCCATATTGTACACAGCACCCCATATTGTACACACAGCCCCCCATATTGTACACACAGCACCCCATATTGTACACACAGCACCCCATATTGTACACACAGCACCCCATATTGTACACACAGCTCCCCATATTGTACACACAGCACCCCATATTATACACACAGCTCCCCATATTGTACACACAGCTCCCCATATTGTACACACAGCACCCCATATTATACACACAGCTCCCCATATTGTACACACAGCACCCCATATTGTACACACAGCACCCCATATTATACACACAGCACCCCATATTGTACACACAGCACCCCATATTATACACACAGCTCCCCATATTGTACACACAGCACCCCATATTATACACACAGCACCCCATATTGTACACACAGCACCCCATATTGTACACACAGCACCCCATATTGTACACACAGCACCCCATATTGTACACACAGCACCCCATATTGTACACACAGCACCCCATATTGTACACACCGCACCCCATATTGTACACACAGCACCCCATATTGTACACACAGCACCCCATATTATACACACAGCACCCCATATTGTACACACAGCACCCCATATTGTACACACAGCACCCCATATTGTACACACAGCACCCCATATTGACAGAAAAACACAGAATTGTTGACATTTTTGCAGATTTATTAAAAAAGAAAAACTGAAATATCACATGGTCCTAAGTATTCAGACCCTTTGCTGTGACACTCATATATATAACTCAGGTGCTGTCCATTTCTTCTGATCATCATTGAGATGGTTCTACACCTTCATTTGAGTCCAGCTGTATTTGATTCTACTGATTGGACTTGATTAGGAAAGCCACACACCTGTCTATATAAGACCTTACAGCTCACAGTGCATGTCAGAGCAAATGAGAATCATGAGGTCAAAGGATTTGCCTGAAGAGCTCAGAGACAGAATTGTGGCAAGGCACAGATCTGGCCAAGGTTACAAAAAATTTCTGCTGCACTTAAGGTTCCTAAGAGCCCAGTGGCCTCCATAATCCTTAAATGGAAGACGTTTGGGACAACCAGAACCCTTCCTAGAGCTGGCCGTCCGGCCAAACTGAGCTATCGGGAGAGAAGAGCCTTGGTGAGAGAGGTAAAGAAGAACCCAAAGATCACTGTGGCTGAGCTCCAGAGATGCAGTCGGGAGATGGGAGAAAGTTGTAGAAAGTCAACCATCACTGCAGCCCTCCACCAGTCGGGGCTTTATGGCAGAGTGGCCCGACGGAAGCCTCTCCTCAGTGCAAGACACATGAAAGCCCGCATGGGGTTTGCTAAAAAAAACACCTGAAGGACTCCAAGATGGTGAGAAATAAGATTCTCTGGTCTGATGAGACCAAGATAGAACTTTTTGGCCTTAATTCTAAGCGGTATGTGTGGAGAAAACCAGGCACTGCTTATTACCTGTCCAATACAGTCCCAACAGTGAAGCATGGTGGTGGCAGCATCATGCTGTGGGGGTGTTTTTCAGCTGCAGGGACAGGACGACTGGTTGCAATTGAGGGAAAGATGAATGCGGCCAAGTACAGGGATATCCTGGACGAAAACCTTCTCCAGACTGCTCAGGACCTCAGACTGGGCTGAAGGTTTACCTTCCAACAAGACAATGACCCTAAGCACACAGCTAAAATAACAAAGGAGTGGCTTTACAACAACTCCGTGACTGTTCTTGAATGGCCCAGCCAGAGCCCTGACTTAAACCCAATTGAGTATCTCTGGAGAGACCTAAAAATGGCCGTCCACCAACGTTTACCATCCCCCCTGACAGAACTGGAGAGGATCTGCAAGGAGGAATGGCAGAGGATCCCCAAATCCAGGTGTGAAAAACTTGTTGCATCTTTCCCAAAAAGACTCATCAAAAGGGGCTTCTACTAAATACTGAGCAAAGGGTCTGAATACTTAGGACCATGTGATATTTCAGTTTTTCTTTTTTAATAAATCTGCAAAAATGTCAACAATTCTGTGTTTTTCTGTCAATATGGGGGGCTGTGTGTACAATATGGGGTGCTGTGTATACAATATGGGGTGTTGTGTGTACAATATGGGGTGCTGTGTATACAATATGGGGGGCTGTGTGTACAATATGGGGTGTTGTGTGTACAATATGGGGGGCTGTGTATACAATATGGGGTGTTGTGTGTACAATATGGGGTGCTGTGTGTAGAATATGGGGTGTTGTGTGTACAATATGGGGTGCTGTGTATACAATATGGGGTGCTGTGTGTACAATATGGGGTGCTGTGTGTATAATATGAGGTGCTGTGTGTACAATATGAGGTGCTGTGTGTACAATATGGGGTGCTGTGTGTACAATATGGGGTGCTGTGTGTACAATATGGGGTGCTGTGTGTACAATATGAGGTGCTGTGTGTATAATATGAGGTGCTGTGTGTACAATATGGGGTGCTGTGTGTACAATATGAGGGGGCTGTGTGTACAATATGGGGGGCTGTGTGTACAATATGGGGTGCTGTGTGTACAATATGGGGGGCTGTGTGTACAATATGGGGTGCTGTGTGTACATTAATGAGGAAAAAAAATGAACTTAAATGATTTTAGCAAATGGCTGCAATATAACAAAGAGTGAAAAATTTAGGGGGTCTGAATACTTTCCGTCCCCACTGTGTATATATAGTGCTAAATGTACTACAGGAGATGATCAGAGACTGTACATAGTATACAGGAGATGATCAGAGACTGCACATAGTATACAGGAGATGATCAAAGACTGTACATAGTATACAGGAGATGATCAGAGACTGTACATAGTATACAGGAGATGATCGGAGACTGTACATAGTATACAGGAGATGATCAGAGACTGTACATAGTATACAGGAGATGATCGGAGACTGTACATAGTATACAGGAGATGATCAGAGACTGTACATAGTATACAGGAGATGGTCAGAGACTGTACATAGTGTGATAGTGTGGTACCCCACCAGTGTATTGGTCCAGGATTCTCAACCAGGCAGGTTGAGGGGCTCCAGGGTATTTGCTTGTTTGGGAGGAAACTGGCTTTTCAGTTTCCTTATTATTTAGTAAGGTCCATTTTGGGACCTGGAGCCTGGGGATTTCTTAGAGATCCGGGTGGGATGAAATCCCCGGTCCTGGGTCCAGGTTTTGGGACTCACCGGCGCACTGATTGTTCAGGTGTGTGTGGGCCTGATAGCAGAGTCAGGACCATGATTCTGGGCTCCACCCAGAGAGACAGGAGGTCTACAGGAGTCCAGGTTTGCAAAGGGAGAACCCAGAGAGTGCAGTTGTGCACTGAAGTATCCAGAGAGCGCAGGTGTGCACTGAAGTACCCAGAGAGTGCCGGTGTGCACTGAAGTACCCAGAGAGTGCAGGTGTACACTGAAGTACCCAGAGAGTGCCGGTGTGCACTGAAGTACCCAGAGAGTGCAGGTGTACACTGAAGTATCCAGAGAGTGCCGGTGTGCACTGAAGTACCCAGAGAGTGCAGGTGTGCACTGAAGTACCCAGAGAGTGCAGGTGTACACTGAAGTATCCAGAGAGTGCCGGTGTGCACTGAAGTACCCAGAGAGTGCAGGTGTGCACTGAAGTACCCAGAGAGTGCAGGTGTGCACTGAAGTACCCAGAGAGTGCAGGTGTGCACTGAAGTACCCAGAGAGTGCAGGTGTGCACTGAAGTACCCAGAGAGTGCAGGTGTGCACTGAAGTACCCAGAGAGTGCCGGTGTGCACTGAAGTACCCAGAGAGTGCCGGTGTGCACTGAAGTACCCAGAGAGTGCAGGTGTGCACTGAAGTACCCAGAGATTGCCGGTGTGCACTGAAGTACCCAGAGAGTGCAGGTGTCACGTACCTGGTGGTGGAGCCCAGAATGCAAGGAGTAGCCTCTCGTGTGCCTCTGGTTCGAGAGCCCCTAATAGAGAAGACAGGGACTCAGGAGCGCAAGTGCTTGGTAAGTGGCAGGTGTAGAGTTGATCCGGACCTCTGGTGAAGCAGCAGGAGGACTGACAGGAACACTGGATCCACTGGCAGGAACTCAGGAACAACAGGCAACAGGGAGGTGTTCTGTAGTACAACTGAAGCACTGGAACAACTGGTAGAGAACCGGAACTCTTGGCAGGAACACTGGAACTGTTGACTGGATAGAGAAGCACTGTAGCTAGCAGGAACCCACGAACAAGCAGGCAGCAGGGAGGTGTTCTGTAGTACAACTTAAGCACTAGCAAAGTCAGACAGGCCGGGTCAAACACAGGCAAGCAGAGCAGGTACAAAACGGAATCAGGAGAGTAGTCAGGGCACGGACCGGGTCGGCAACGGACAGGCAGGTAATAACTGAAGGATGAGGCAGGAGAATCGTCAGACAAGCCGAGGTTGGAGACAGGCAGCAAACAGGAGAAGTCAGGAACAAGCCGGGTAACAGGAATCGGGTAAACAGGTATACTGGAAGCTTAGGGTCACAGGAAACGCTGTAGACCGGACAGCAAGGAAGCATGCTGACAGGTACCCTTAAATAGGCCTAATGGCGCCAAAGGCTGTCACACTGCACGTCTGCGCGCCTCTGCGTGCACACGTGCACACCCGAGTACCGATCGTACGTGCCCGTTCATCTCATCGTGTACCCGCGTACACCCGCTCGTATTAGCGCGCACCCGCATGCGTCCGTTCGCGTCAACGTGCCTCCGAACGTGTCCTCTTGCTCTACTGACAGTAGCTCTGTTAACCGATCTTCCGCCAACAGCTGAACTAGCAGAACGTCTTTCATGACAGCAGGTGTGCACTGAAGTAGCCAGAGATTGCCGGTGTGCACTGAAGTACCCAGAGAGTGCCGGTGTGCACTGAAGTACCCAGAGAGTGCAGGTGTGCACTGAAGTATCCAGAGAGTGCAGGTGTACACTGAAGTATCCAGAGAGTGCAGGTGTACACTGAAGTATCCAGAGAGTGCAGGTGTACACTGAAGTATCCAGAGAGTGCAGGTGTACACTGAAGTATCCAGAGAGTGCAGGTGTGCACTGAAGTACCCAGAGAGTGCAGATGTGCACTGAAGTATCCAGAGAGTGCAAGTGTGCACTGAAGTACCCAGAGAGTGCAGGTGTGCACTGAAGTACCAAGAGAGTGCAGGTGTACACTGAAGTATCCAGAGAGTGCAAGTGTGCACTGAAGTACCCAGAGAGTGCAGGTGTGCACTGAAGTACCAAGAGAGTGCAGGTGTGCACTGAAGTACCAAGAGAGTGCAGGTGTGCACTGAAGAACCCAGAGAGTGCAGGTGTGCACTGAAGTACCAAGAGAGTGCAGGTGTGCACTGAAGAACCCAGAGAGTGCAGGTGTGCACTGAAGTACCCAGAGAGTGCAGATGTGCACTGAAGTACCCAGAGAGTACAGGTGTACACTGAAGTATCCAGAGAGTGCAGGTGTACACTGAAGTATCCAGAGAGTGCAGGTGTGCACTGAAGTACCCAGAGAGTGCAGATGTGCACTGAAGTATCCAGAGAGTGCAAGTGTGCACTGAAGTACCCAGAGAGTGCAAGTGTGCACTGAAGTACCAAGAGAGTGCAGGTGTGCACTGAAGAACCCAGAGAGTGCAGGTGTGCACTGAAGTATCCAGAGAGTGCAGGTGTGCACTGAAGTATGCAGAGAGTGCAGGTGTGCACTGAAGTACCCAGAGAGTGCCGGTGTGCACTGAAGTACCAAGAGAGTGCAGGTGTGCACTGAAGAACCCAGAGAGTGCAGGTGTGCACTGAAGTATCCAGAGAGTGCAGGTGTGCACTGAAGTATCCAGAGAGTGCAGGTGTGCACTGAAGTATCCAGAGAGTGCAGGTGTGCACTGAAGTATCCAGAGAGTGCAGGTGTGCACTGAAGTATCCAGAGAGTGCAGGTGTGCACTGAAGTACCCAGAGAGTGCAGGCTGTAAGGTAAAAGCCAGAGACCTGAGTCTGAGGTTGCTGACAGTAGTCAGGAGAGCTCCATGTGGGAGCCTGAGCAGTAGAGTTGCCACCTCATCCCTTTAAACCCAAACACCTTTGAATTACACAGGTTCTGAGGCTAATTAAATGCAGATAAGGCACCAAGTGAGTTTAATTACCACTTTAATCCGACATAGAACCTGTGTAATCAATATGTGTTCGGGTTTAAAGGGATGAGGTGGCAACCATACTGAGCAGTGGTGCATCTGCTGCTGAAGAGAGCCAGGTGGCTCGGTATTTTGTTTGCAATGCTGCATGTGTAAGGCAGGAGGCTGAATATCCTTTTATTTGTTGCTGGCGGTAAAACCCCCTGCGTGGGAAACCACTTTTGCTGGAACTTTGTTTTTCTTTAATAAAAGTGGGCCAAAAAGCCCTGAAAAGGAATCATCTGTGTGGACTGTTCTCGCTAGCGGGAGCTACACTTGAGCTAAACAACCCCCAAACCTCACAAGTGGTGGAGAATGCGGGCAGACCTGGAGATCCCTGGAAAAGTAAGTTCATCTGTTTTATATGAACTGTTTGTGTGCATGAGACAGCACAATCTGTGTGTGCAGGTGAGGGAAGCTTGCATGAAGAGGAAAACAACTTGCTTTAAAGTGACAGTGCTTCATTTTGTTGCTGGACTGCGCAAAAGTGTTGTGGAGTGACTGTGAAGATGATGCAAGGGTTTGAGCCTGCCGGCGAGTATTGCAGACTGTTTTTTGCTTCACCAAATCCAGTTAAAGGGGAAGTGCATGCTGTTGCCGCTAGCAACACTGGTGCAAGCAGGCCAGCTATCAATGTGCAGAGGCCTAAGTTTGAAAGAGGATGCAATTGGGGAAGCCCTGTTAAGGCTCTGAAGTAAGAGCGCTGTTTGCGGTGCAGAGAGTGGGGTCATGTCTCCAAGTGCCCTTTGTCTCAGTCTCCAATACAAGGTGACATGGCCAGACAAAGGTCTGCAACAATGTTTGGGAAGCCTGATTTGAGTGCCAGGAGTGATCAACAGGCTGACCGGAAGTTGAAGTATGTGTTAACCGGAAGGAGGAGCTACATTGGAGATGTGGAGCAGCGACCCACTGAAGATATGTGCAGAAATGTACCATGCCTGGAATGTGGTCAATTGAGGCATGAAATCTTTTCTTGTCCCAGGTTGTGGAACATAGCTGGTGATGGTGATACTGGTCAAATGTCTCTTTCTGCAAGCCCAGGTTCCTGTTTAAAAATGTTTTCAGTCACCTCTGGCAAGTGAGGAAGTACCTGTTGTGCCTGCAGGAGTAGCTACGGAGTCAGAAATGGCTGCTGCAATTTCATCCCATGGCCACCAGTGAAAGTGCAACAAAGGATAGACCACGTACTCAAGTGAACATGCCAACTCCTGGTACAGTGATTGGTAAGACTGGTGCTGGTAAATGCATAGAAGGGACTGAGTATGTGGCTGTGCACACTGGAGTGGAGGTGACCCCAAATGGGAGATCCACTGTCTGTGTGGAAAAGGACTTGCCTCGCTGCAGTGCCCTGTCCAGTGGGGAGGCAAGTGATAAACCTAAATGTGACAATGTGATGGGTAAAACTGCTAATATTGTGTTGGCTAAAGTTGATGGTCCAGTTGCTAATGAGCTAGTGCAAGTCACTAGATGTAAAAACATTGCTATGAATGCGGTTAAAGATGTGCTATCTCCCCTAGCAACGGTGACGAATGCCACAGAGGTGTCCCTAGAAACCCCCAGGGAGCTCTGCATTTTGGAGCCGGAGGTTGCCTGGGACAACTATGGTGCTGCTCTGAGGGATAAGAGGGTACCTGAACATGGTGATAACAGGATGTTAATTGTTAAAACTGAAATGTTTGAAAACGCTCATGGTGGAAATGGGTTAATGCAGGCTGGCAATGACAGATATGAAAGCGTTCATGCATTTAATGAAGCGCCACCAGAGCAAGGTGATGAAGGTGTGGTATTGCAGTCTGCTATGGTTAAAAATATAGTGCCACAATCTTATTTGAACCAAAGTGATATGTGCAATGTGTCTGTTGCTGAACCACTCTGTCCCTCTGGGTCTCCTTGTGCAGTGGGAGCGGTACTGGTGGGACCTCTGGGAGCACGGAGATAACAGACTGGGACAGGTGGACAAAAAGCCTGTTGGCTTTGTTGGAAAAGGCCTCTGTTGGTAAAAATGGAGCAGACATGATTTCTGCGGTGCCAGATGAAGGACCTGCAGAGCCACTTATATGCAAGGGGGCACTTGCTACTGCAGACTATGTTGTTCATGAGATTGAAACGCCAAGTAAGGGCGAACGCACAGAAGAGGTCATGTCTGTGATCCACGAAGGGCCTAATGATGTGGTAATGGATAATGCCGTGCCAAATGAGCTGGTGTGGGTGGAAGTGCCAGATGGCACAGCAATACATGAAGTGATTGTAGTCACAGGTCCAAATGTTATTTTATGCGATGATGGTCAGGGGTCAGGACAGTTGTTGGCAGAGGATCTCATGCCAGTGGAGTTGGTGTATAGTGAAGCTGCCGTAGACAACCCCTCCGCTGGGTGCAGTTCCTCATCAGACACTGCCCTGCCGAATATGAGTGAAATTAAATATGACAAATGCATTGATATTTCTGACCGTGATGAAAAGTGCAGCACATTGTCAATTTTTGATGGTTTGGTTACCATGGGTGACAACAAAAATAATGGCAGACCTGATGGTCTTGGTCAAGTTGATCTGGTTGTAGCAAACCCTGAAAAATGTAATGAGATAGGGAATGGTATGATTGACACAGAAGAGGTAAAAGATACAGCAGAATTAGGCCCCCTACAGGTTCAGGAGGGTAGGTCTGGGGAAGATTTCCTGAGGTTTGAGAAATTTCTAAGGTCTGAGAAGAACCGTGGTAAACAATGTAGCAGGGGGACGTGGAGAAAGTCACCTGATGGGACAAGACTTGACCCATGTGGGTGGTAGCTTGCATGTTCATGCCAAAGTGAGGAGGTTATACTGGTGTGTTCCACCCTCTGGGTTGAAACAAGGGGGAGGGATATGTGATAGTGTGGTACCCCACCAGTGTATTGGTCCAGGATTCTCAACCAGGCCGGTTGAGGGGCTCCAGGGTATTTGCTTGTGTAGCACTAACTCTCAGTGGAGCTGCTGGTTTAAAGGGGTTGTAAAGGTATACATTTTTTCACCTTAATGCATTCTATGCATTAAGGTGAAAAAACTTTTGACAATACCACCTCCCCCAGCCCCCCGTCTTACTTACCTCGAAACTCAGCCGCTCACTCCCGACCTCCAGTTCGCCGCTCAGCCTGGTTGCTGATTGGCTATAGTGGATGGATTGAAAGCAGCGCAGCCATTGGCTCGCGCTGCTGTCAATCACATCCAATGACGCGGCGCGCTGGGGGGTGGGGCCGAGTGATACAGCGAGCGGCTATAGCCGCCGGCTGTATCACGGGAGCACGCCCGCAATAACTAACCACCATGCGAGGGAGCTCACATTAAGGTGGTTAGTTCTTGCGGGGAGGAGCTGAAACAGCCGCCGAGGGACCCCAGAAGAGCAGGTTCGGGGCCACTTTGTTCAGAACGAGCTGCACAGTGAAGGTAAGTATGACATGTTTGTTATTTAAAAAAAAATAAAATTACCTTTACAACGCCTTTAAGTGGGTCTGTTACCTTCACTTTGCTTCCCTCTGTTTCACCGGCACCGGGTCTAGGGTTCCGTTGAGTTTACTTCTGGACGACACACGCACCAACACTGGAGTTAGTTTTCAATAAGATGCAAAATAAGTGAGAACTAATGCGCAAAACCACACTAATAATATACCGGATGGGGAGCTGCCAACATAAATCAGTGTACTCGCACACCCCTGGCAGAAAATAAATCAAATAAAAATATGTATGTGGCGCTATCCTATCCTTGTGTACCAACTTCAAATCTGTGAACTAAGATGATCACAAAGTGCTAAACCATGAATCCTAATCATAAAAGTGCAATGTGCATATATAATTAGGGCAAATAAATCAAGTGCACTGGATAATGCCCCGTGATCACAACATAAAGTCTATCACAATATATGGACTGTGACTGATCAGCATGAATCCAAATATTAATACATCAAAATATCATATATTGCGATAATTATTCATATATTCAAATAAAAACAAATAGTGTCAGGTGCGTAGTAGATTAAATGGTGCACAAAATGCAGCTCCTAATGCGACTGCTATGATATAAATATAAAAGTGAGAAAGTGTGAAAAATGATCACAAGAAGCATACATGCGACTGAAAGTGCAACTAGAGGTCTTCCATAGACCGTTTAAGCAATAAAAACCTTCCAAAGTGACAATAGTGCAATAAAGTTCAGAAAAATAGAAAAATTCCAATACAGTGCAACTCCTAATGTGACAGCAATGTCCGCAAAGGGGGATCTTCTATTAAAAAAGTGCAGATACAGTGATGGCAAGTGTCTTGTGATAAATGCATCCAATTCTGTTCCAGTGCGTGACGGTTGTTTCCCCCAGCCTCTCACCTGAAGTAGCGCCCCCCAATGGGCCGAGTCAAGCGAAATCACACAGGTGGATGATGCTCTGTGCAGAGGATGGGTCTTCAAGAACAGTCACAATTCCCGGGGGGATGTCCATGGATATGGTTAACTGCGACTCTCACCACCGCTCACAATGGTAATCCCAGGATAAAAGTGGGAAAGAAAAAAATAACCTCCAAGGTGTAGTATTTCGAAAAATTTATTAAACAAACATAGCAACTTACATAGGAAAAAAGCAGCAAACAGTATCGAACGGAAAGCTTCCGGGATCGGCCGTACCCGGAAGCGACGGCACCTGGCTCCTCCTACCCTGATGCGTTGCGTCACACCACATGACTTTTTCAAAGGGATGAGGAGTCCGGTGCCTGGTCGTCAGTATATATAATAGCCGTTGTCATAGCAACAGCCCTAAACAAACACTAATAGACGATCCCTGTGCATATTAGGCAATAGACGATGTCTTCACTGAATATGCTAGATGTGAATTTTTTCAAGTTAAATATAGCATAAAAACTAGATCAATTCTAATCATCTCTTAAGGATGTATTGTCAAAATTTAATGTATAAAGTATATAAAAAACATGGGGTGCCAGTATTTAAAATGACGAGACAAATGTTACAACACCTACGCCATTTAGTGGTGAGTAAGAATCAAACATCTACTAAACAGGATATATCCAAGGAAAAAATGAAAACACCGTCCCATGATATAACGGAGAGTACTTAATATTCCAACTTCTCGACTCTCTGTTGGCACCAAATGGGCCCAAAATTAAAAATGATATAAAATATATTGAAAGAAATAGTATAGATATTTAAAACGAGACAAATCTCACAACACCTGTGCCATCTAGTGGTGCATAAGGATAAAGCAACTACTGAATAAAATGTATCTAAGGAAAGGAAAAAAATAATAAAGACTCTCCTCCAATGGTGTATCAGAGAGTACTTTCTATTCAAACTCCTAGAATCTCTGCTGGCACCTAATGGACCACCCATATGGCTGTCCAGTGTCCAGGGGAGATAGAGATGAATCTAGGTGTTTCTTGAACAAATTAATAACATCTAAAATAATATATAATCCAATTCTACATAAAAAGGGAGACAAACACAATCCGACTAATAATACACGCCAGCTAACCAACATAGAATTCTTATTAGGGGTATTTAAAACACAATGGTATACTAAGCCTCAAATAACCAGTTAGCAAAAATATTTAAAAATTGGAAATAAAACAATTCAAGTCCAATTCTACGTTGTGTCCTAGAGGCGATAAAGTACGTAATTCGTGGATCCATCTTGATTCTGCTTGACCGATCTTAATGATTTTATTGTCGCCCCTCCAATGGGGTTTATACTTTTCTATACCGCAGACTTTCAGTGACGAAGGGTCACTATTATGATGCTCTTCATAGTGTTTTGATAGACTATGCTTATCAAAGCTTTTTTGATGTTCCGTACATGTTCTTTTAATCTCATCCATAGTGCTCTCTTTGTCCTACCAATATATTGAATATGGCAGGGGCACTCCAGTAGATAGACCACCCCTTCACTTCGACATGAAATAAAGTCTTCTATTAAATAGTTTTTTGACATTACAGTTGAAGTAAAACGTATTTTCTTCTTTTTATCTTCTTTCGTATAAAAAACCTATAAACCATGCGCTTACTCCAAAAAAGTCATAGATGTAAGCAGCTAACACAACAAATAGAAAATTTGTAATAAATCATATATAACCAAGTGTAGCGCTAAAAAATGAGAAAGAAAATATTGCTATACCACATATAATAGCAAAATGAATTGTGAAAAGATAGTGTTTTGTATACTTTGTGAACATTCATACATATAGAACACTTATGTTATAAAGCCTTAGGGTCACCAAAAGTGATAACAGGATGTAAAAATGGCAATAAAGTCCAAAACTGAATGTGCAGATACGGTGAACATAAATTTTGCAATGGTGATAAATTCCACAACATATACTCGTGAGAGATTTCTGTATGTAATCCAACATGTGCTGACAGACCCTTGTGCGAAACCGAGGTTTCGAGGTAAGTAAGACGGGGGGCTGGGGACGAAGTCTTGTATGACGAAACGCGTCGGGATGACTCCACTGCCGCCATTTTATTTGCAAGCGCTTTTTATTCTGAAATGTAAGTGTTTTTCCTTTTAATAAATTTTTCATGGTTTACGGAATTACGCTATGAGCCCCTTCTTCATTACATGTGGGTAATGTCCGTTGGTGTCCGAGCTTCCATATGAAGAAGACCTCTTTGGGCTAGCAACGTTACAACTTCACCATTCACCAGCCCTTGGTTCCCTACCTTCATTGCCAGTGAGCAATCCAAGCCTGTTTGACCCATATAGCGTATGCTAGGTGGGTCCCAACTTTCTGGTAAGCCTCCAGTCATCCTAGGTGGCGGTTTCGCACAAGGGTCTGTCAGCACATGTTGGATTACATACAGAAATCTCTCACGAGTATATGTTGTGGAATTTATCACCATTGCAAAATTTATGTTCACCGTATCTGCACATTCAGTTTTGGACTTTATTGCCATTTTTACATCCTGTTATCACTTTTGGTGACCCTAAGGCTTTATAACATAAGTGTTCTATATGTATGAATGTTCACAAAGTATACAAAACACTATCTTTTCACAATTCATTTTGCTATTATATGTGGTATAGCAATATTTTCTTTCTCATTTTTTAGCGCTACACTTGGTTATATATATCTTCTTTCGTATGTCTGCAGGTGTAGCAATTTTTGCACGGATAAAACCCCTTGCCTTCAAAGAAGGAGAATTTTTTCTTTCTTTCTTGGGGGTCTAAAACATTTTTTGCCAAGTGATCCCTTAAAGTGGGGGCTCTTCTATATACGAATTTCGGTTGATTCGACAGAATGGAACATAAATAGCGATCTGTTTTAATAATGTCCCAATATCTTCTGATAATTTTTTCAATTTTGTTTATGTTGGATATTATATTCCATAATGATAGGTGCATTATCTTGTTGATATAAAATAAGAAATGAATCAGCGCGAAATGGTGAATAGCAGATAAAGCAGCTGAACACCAGGGTCAAAATCCAAATCCCTCAACATACATATAAAACAGAAGGTGCAGCGCTAATAAAATAAATGTAAAAAGTAAGGGCTAAAAGACAAGGATAAAGCACAATAGAATCCCCCACAGTGTGCAAACAATCAGTCCATGAATCCAGTCCACATAAATCTTCAAAATGTAGGAGACTGCATGCTAACACAGACGGTGATTCCAGGAGCCCTCCACCACGGTAACAAATGGCCTCTCACCTGATGTAATGGTACCTTTGGTTATAGAGGGTCACAAAACGCCTTTTTCAAATAGCAATAGGTGTGCAGCATGTCAATCTGGGACCGGGTGCAGGACACTCCAAAACGGCCGGAAGAGGTGGACCCCTTAATTACAGGAGGTCAAACAGGCCTGGGATAGATGAATGGTAAACAGCTACGTTGGATCTCATCTGCAATGATCAATCCTCAGATATCCTGGAATGGATCCATACACCACAATTTCTTGACCCCTTATAAAAAAGAAAGGTCCACCGGGTCCAGGCTCCCCCACAAGGAATGTAGTTCCAGTTCTCTCAAACCAGTACTTGTGTCATAGCATTATCATAAAATCATCCGCTTAAGTCCATATGCGAAAATCCACACTTGTAGTCACATCGGCTAATGTGTTTCAAGGTTTCCCTCTTCTTCAGAGCCGACTTGCAAGTCCAGAACTGCTATCGCAGTTAAACAATCCTTGGTTTTTGTCGCAGGTAACTTCCCCTGCCAGGAGGCTTCCAGGCAGGACACTGCATTCACTTTTGTCGCTATATACAAAACCACCATCCACAGTCTCCTCTACACTCCTCCAGCTCCTCCTCTGGAGGAGTGTAGAGGAGACTGTGGATGGTGGTTTTGTATATAGCGACAAAAGTGAATACAAAACCACCATCCACAGTCTCTGAATACAAAACCACCATCCACAGTCTCCTCTACACTCCTCCAGCTTCTCCTCTGGAGGAGTGTAGAGGAGACTGTGGATGGTGGTTTTGTATATAGCGACAAAAGTGAATGCAGTGTCCTGCCTGGAAGCCTCCTGGCAGGGGAAGTTACCTGCGACAAAAACCAAGGATTGTTTAACTGCGATAGCAGTTCTGGACTTGCAAGTCGGCTCTGAAGAAGAGGGAAACCTTGAAACGCATTAGCCGATGTGACTACAAGTGTTGTGGATTTTCGCATATGGACTTAAGCGGATGATTTTATGATAATGCTATGACACAAGTACTGGTTTGAGAGAACTGGAACTACATTCCTTGTGGGGGAGCCTGGACCCGGTGGACCTTTCTTTTTTATAAGGGGTCAAGAAATTGTGGTGTATGGATCCATTCCAGGATATCTGAGGATTGATCATTGCAGATGAGATCCAACGTAGCTGTTTACCATTCATCTATCCCAGGCCTGTTTGACCTCCTGTAATTAAGGGGTCCACCTCTTCCGGCCGTTTTGGAGTGTCCTGCACCCGGTCCCAGATTGACATGCTGCACACCTATTGCTATTTGAAAAAGGCGTTTTGTGACCCTCTATAACCAAAGGTACCATTACATCAGGTGAGAGAACATTTGTTACCGTGGTGGAGGGCTCCTGGAATCACCGTCTGTGTTAGCATGCAGTCTCCTACATTTTGAAGATTTATGTGGACTGGATTCATGGACTGATTGTTTGCACACTGTGGGAGATTCTATTGTGCTTTATCCTTGTCTTTTAGCCCTTACTTTTTACATTTATTTTATTAGCGCTGCACCTTCTGTTTTATATGCATTATCTTGTTGGGTTAAAGTTTTTTCCCCATCTTGTATTAATTTTCCTCTATCAAGTAGTGCGACGTCATTTATTTTCTCTTCAATGAACTTTGCATCGTAACCCTTCTGGACAAACCGCTCCCCGATCATTTTTGCTTGTTCGAGGAATGTTTCTTTCTTGGTACAGTTTCACCTTAGTCTAACTAGTTGCCCTTTTGGTATGTTATCTAACCACACCGAGTGGTGACAACTATCCAAAGGCAGATAGCTGTTCCTGTCTACAGATTTAGAATAAGTCTGGGTGGATAACTTTGTTCCTTCTTTCTTTATTAGGAGATCTAAAAAATGGATTTTCTCATCACTAATTTCCCAGGTTAATTTAATATTTGTATTATTAGTGGAGAATATATTGACTGGTTTTTACAACCAGTAGTGAAGACTACGAGATCATACTTGAGAGATACTAAACATCTCATCCAACTCCTTAATGACGTCACGCTTGGCGATGGCCCTATATATCTGGCAACCGCCGATGTCTCATCCCTGCATACAATCATCAATCACGATGAAGCTGTACAGGCAATGAAATGGGCTCTAAGAAATCTGAGCAATCTGAAATGCAAACAAAGGAGATTTATATTAGATTGTCCAAGATATAGCCTAGACTCTAACTATTTCTGGCATAACAACAACTACTACAAACAAATCTGTGGATTTGCGATGGGTGCAAAGTACGCGCCCAGTGTCGCTAATCTATACATGTCGGAATGGGAGGAGGAAGCACTTTACAATAATCTACCCCACCAGCTGACATTTTTTAAACGTTTTATAGATGATATTTTTATAATCTGGAGTGGAAATAGAGAAAGCCTCATTGATTTTTGTTTTAATCTGAACACTAATAATACAAATATTAAATTAACCTGGGAAATTAGTGATGAGAAAATCCATTTTTTAGACCTAATAAAGAAAGAAAGAACAAAGTTATCCACCCAGACTTATTTTAAATCTGTAGACAGGAACAGCTATCTGCCTTTGGATAGTTGTCACCACTCGGTGTGGTTAGATAACATACCAAAAGGGCAACTAGTTAGACTAAGGTGAAACTGTACCAAGAAAGAAACATTCCTCGAACAAGCAAAAATGATCGGGAAGCGGTTTGTCCAGAAGGGTTACGATGCAAAGTTTATTGAAGAGAAAATAAATGACATCGCACTACTTGATAGAGGAAGATTACTACAAGATGGGGAAAAAAACTTCAACCCAACAAGATAATGCACCTATCATTATGGATTATAATATCCAACATAAACAAATTGAAAAAATTATCAGAAGATATTGGGACATTATTAAAACAGATCGCCATTTATGTTCCATTCTGTCGAATCAACCGAAATTCGTATATAGAAGAGCCCCCACTTTAAGGGATCGCTTGGCAAAAAATGTTTTAGACACCCCAAGAAAGAAAAAATTCTCCTTCTTTGAAGGCAAGGGGTTTTATCCGTGCAAAAATTGCTACACCTGCAGACATACAAAAGAAGATAAAAAGAAGAAAATACGTTTTACTTCAACTGTAACGTCAAAAAACTATTTAATAGAAGACTTTATTTCATGTCGAAGTGCAGGGGTGGTCTATCTACTGGAGTGCCCCTGCCATATTCAATATATTGGTAGGACAAAGAGAGCACTATGGATGAGATTAAAAGAACATGTACGGAACATCAAAAAAAACTTTGATAAGCATAGTCTATCAAAACACTATGAAGAGCATCATAATAGCGACCCTTCGTCACTGAAAGTCTGCGGTATAGAAAAGTATAAACCCCATTGGAGGGGCGACAATAAAATCATTAAGATCGGTCAAGCAGAATCAAGATGGATCCACGAATTACGTACTTTATCGCCTCTAGGACACAACGTAGAATTGGACTTGAATTGTTTTATTTCCAATTTTTAAATATTTTTGCTAACTGGTTATTTGAGGCTTAGTATACCATTGTGTTTTAAATACCCCTAATAAGAATTCTATGTTGGTTAGCTGGCGTGTATTATTAGTCGGATTGTGTTTGTCTCCCTTTTTATGTAGAATTGGATTATATATTATTTTAGATGTTATTAATTTGTTCAAGAAACACCTAGATTCATCTCTATCTCCCCTGGACACTGGACAGCCATATGGGTGGTCCATTAGGTGCCAGCAGAGATTCTAGGAGTTTGAATAGAAAGTACTCTCTGATACACCATTGGAGGAGAGTCTTTATTATTTTTTTCCTTTCCTTAGATACATTTTATTCAGTAGTTGCTTTATCCTTCTGCACCACTAGATGGCGCAGGTGTTGTGAGATTTGTCTCGTTTTAAATATCTATACTATTTCTTTCAATATATTTTATATCATTTTTAATTTTGGGCCCATTTGGTGCCAACAGAGAGTCGAGAAGTTGGAATATTAAGTACTCTCCGTTATATCACGGGACGGTGTTTTCATTTTTTCCTTGGATATATCCTGTTTAGTAGATGTTTGATTCTTACTCACCACTAGATGGCGTAGGTGTTGTAACATTTGTCTCGTCATTTTAAATACTGGCACCCCATGTTTTTAATATACTTTATACATTCCACTTTGACAATACATCCTTAAGAGATGATTAGAATTGATCTAGTTTTTATGCTATATTAAACTTGAAAAAATTCACATCTAGCATATTCAGTGAAGACATCGTCTATTGCCTAATATGTACAGGGATCGTCTGTTAGTGTTTGTTTAGGGCTGTTGCTATGACAACGGCTATTATATATACTGACGACCTGGCACCGGACTCCTCATCCCTTTGAAAAAGTCACGTGGTGTGACGCAACGCATCAGGATAAGAGGAGCCAGGTGCCATCGCTTCCGGGTACGGCTGAACCCGGAAGCTTTCTGTTCGATACTGTTTGCTGCTTTTTTCCTATGTAAGTTGCTATGTTTGTTTAATACATTTTTTCGAAATACTACACCATGGAGGTTATTTTTTCTTTTCCATCTTTATCCTGAGATTACCATTGTGAGCGGTGGTGAGAGTCGCAGTTAACCATATCCATGGACATCCCCCCAGGAATTGTGACTGTTCTTGAAGAGCCATCCTCTGCACAGAGCATCATCCACCTGTGTGTTTTCGCTTGACTCGGCCCATTCAAGTGAGAGGCTGGGGGAAACAACCGTCACGCACCGGAACAGAATTGGATGCATTTATCACAAGACACTTGCCATCACTGTATCTGCACTTTTTTAATAGCAGATCCCCCTTTGCGGACATTGCTGTCACATTAGGAGTTGCACTGTATTGGAATTTTTCTATTTTTCTGAACTTTATTGAACTATTGTCACTTTGGAAGGTTTTTATTGCTTAAACGGTCTATGGAAGACCTCTGTTGCACTTTCAGTCGCATGTATGCACCTTGTGATCATTTTGCACACTTTGTCACTTTTATAGTTATATCATAGCAGTCACATTAGGAGCTGCATTTTGTGCACCATTTAATCTACTACGCACCTGACACTTTATTTGTTTTTATTTGAATATATGAATAATTATCACAATATATGATATTTTGATGTATTAATATTTGGATTCATGCTGATCAGTCACAGTCCATATATTGTGATAGGCTTTATGTTGTGATCACGGGGCATTATCCAGTGCACTTGATTTATTTGCCCTAATTATATATGCACATTGCACTTTTATGATTAGGATTCATTGTTTAGCACTTTGTGATCATCTTAGTTCACAGATTTGAAGTTGGTACACAAGAATAGGATAGCGCCACATACATATTTTTATTTGATTTAGTACGTTTTCAATGCTTTATTAAACAGACAACTTTAGGAAGTAGCAGGAAAGAGGCGGAAAAGGAAACTCTCAGGAGAAACTCAAATATCTTCTTGTATGATCTTAGCGACAAATGTCCTGGTAGATTTCAGATAATTATGTGAAATGCGCTCCCCTCATGGGATGTACAAGAACATATTTGGGGGGCACACCATACAATGCGTTTAAATTAAAGATGGTGCTGCTATAAGACCTACAAACAGTACAAAATATTTTACAGCGCACACATACAAGAATGACATTTCCTGCAGGGCTAGTTAAAAACACCTGAACATATTAAAAAAATACGGGGGTTTGGTCACACTATAGGGTCATATAGTGATAAGCCCACTTACTGGGACAAAGTACCCCGAATTAGTGGCTCTTACACTAGTAATAGAATGGAAGATCCTTTGTCTCAACCATGGGAGCTGAACTCCTCTATGTGGGAGAACTGAAGGGGATACATCCTATACACTGGTGGCCACTAAATAAGAGGTAATGAGGAGGGGGAGGGGTGCTCCAGCCCAAAAAACCTGGTCAGGGCCTATTACAATATACAAGAACATATTTGGGGGGCACACCATACAATGCATTTAAATTCAAGCTGGTGCTCTCATGGGATGCACTCTTTGCTCGTCTGGATAGGCCTCTCTCACCGGTCTAGCAGCCAGTACACAGCACGGATCCAAAGTCTCTGCCACAGACTTGTTTGGGGGGTAAACCCGTACGATCCTGTGCCACAGGATGTATCAGATTTTTCTGCAGTGAAAGTCAGTCACAGTGCCTAAAACTTTAAACCAAACCGGCAACACTTTGCCGTATGGTTACTTCTTTTGGATACGTCCTCCAACCGAGTCACCAGGCCCCTCTATAGACCAGCTCACCGCGTGATCTCTCCAAGACGGGTCCTCCCCTGGGATCTCCTCGGTTGTCCAGCTTTGTCATACAGGACCGACAGCTCAGGACTATTCCTCGGCCGCAGTGGTAGGCCCCAGACAAGCCTCTGGACCCACCCCTGCACCGCTGTATCGTGGGCCTCCTGATCGGAGGACCACGAGGTAGCTCCTTAATGCATACCTGTCAGCCAGGAGGGCCAGCAGGTGGCTGTAAAACGACCTTAGAACTTGGCGTCTGTCCCATAAATACCCTTGCCCAGAATGCAACTCAGAGGACCACCTCCACCGAGCTTGTCTCTGAGACAGAGGAGCATCTATACACTTTGACACGTTGCTTTTCCAACACTGACCAGTAGCAACAGCGGCACCCACCGGTCAGCACGGAAACACACACAACGTCAGCCAAGCTAGAACAGAGGCAAACTTTTACCTTCCTAACGCCCAAATTACTAAATTTACCTAACATGCGGTAGATTGTAAATCTACCAGCGCTACAATTGTTTGGAAGGAAACTGGCTTTTCAGTTTCCTCATTATTTAGTAAGGTCCATTTTAGGACCTGGAGCCTGGGGATTTCTTAGAGATCTGGGTGGGATGAAATCCCCAGTCCTGGGTCCAGGTTTTGGGACTCACCGGCGCACTGATTGTTCAGGTGTGTGTGGGCCTGATAGCAGAGTCAGGACCATGATTCTGGGCTCCACCCAGAGAGACAGGAGGTCTCCAGGAGTCCAGGTTTGCAAGGGAGAACCCAGAGAGAGTGCAGGTGTGAACTGAAGTACCCAGAGAGTGCCGGTGTGCACTGAAGTATCCAGAGAGTGCCGGTGTGCACTGAATTACCCAGAGAGTGCAGGTGTGCACTGAAGTATCCAGAGAGTGCAGGTGTGCACTGGAGTACCCAGAGAGTGCCGGTGTGCACTGGAGTACCCAGAGAGTGCCGGTGTGCACTGAAGTATCCAGAGAGTGCAGGTGTGCACTGAAGTACCCAGAGAGTGCCGGTGTGCACTGGAGTACCCAGAGAGTGCCGGTGTGCACTGAAGTATCCAGAGAGTGCAGGTGTGCACTGAAGTATCCAGAGAGTGCAGGTGTGCACTGAAGTACCCAGAGAGTGCCGGTGTGCACTGAAGTACCCAGAGAGTGCCGGTGTGCACTGAAGTACCCAGAGAGTGCCGGTGTGCACTGAAGTACCCAGAGAGTGCCGGTGTGCACTGAAGTACCCAGAGAGTGCCGGTGTGCACTGAAGTACCCAGAGAGTGCCGGTGTGCACTGAAGTACCCAGAGAGTGCCGGTGTGCACTGAAGTACCCAGAGAGTGCAGGCTGTAAGGTAAAAGCCAGAGACCTGAGTCTGAGGTCGCTGACAGTAGTCTGGAGAGCTCCATGTGGGAGGCTGAGCAGTGGTGCATCTGCTGCTGAAGAGAGCCAGGTGGCTCGGTATTTTGTTTGCAATGCTGCATGTGTAAGCCAGGAGGCCGAATATCCTTTTATTTGTTGCTGGCCGTAAAACCCCCTGCGAGGGAAACCACTTTTGCTGGAACTTTGTTTTTCTTTAACAAAAGTGGGCCAAAAAGCCCTGAAAAGGAATCATCTGTTTGGACTGTTCTCGCTAGCGGGTGCTACACTTGAGCTAAACAACCCCCAAACCTCACAATAGTATACAGGAGATGATCAGAGACTGCACATAGTATACAGGAGATGATCAGAGACTACACATAGTATACAGGAGATGATCAGAGACTGCACATAGTATACAGGAGATGATCAGAGACTGTACATAGTATACAGGAGATGATCAGAGACTACACATAGTATACAGGAGATGATCAGAGTTTGCGCACATAGTATACAGGAGATGATCAGAGACTGCACATAGTATACAGGAGATGATCAGAGACTGCACATAGTATACAGGAGATGATCAGAGACTGTACATAGTATACAGGAGATGATCAGAGACTACACATAGTATACAGGAGATGATCAGAGACTGTACATAGTATACAGGAGATGATCAGAGACTACACATAGTATACAGGAGATGATCAGAGACTACACATAGTATACAGGAGATGATCAGAGACTGTACATAGTATACAGGAGATGATCAGAGACTGTACATAGTATACAGGAGATGATCAGAGACTACACATAGTATACAGGAGATGATCAGAGTTTGCGCACATAGTATACAGGAGATGATCAGAGACTGCACATAGTATACAGGAGATGATCAGAGACTGCACATAGTATACAGGAGATGATCAGAGACTGCGCACATAGTATACAGGAGATGATCCGAGACTGCGCACATAGTATACAGGAGATGATCGAATATATACTATGCCAATAATGTCAGCAATCTAGAGGCACTTTCATCCCCATATAGTTGAACTGTCCCTTTATAGAGTCAGGTACATAAATATCGGGACATGGACACAATTCTAATCTTTTAGACTCTATACACCACCACAATGGATTTGAAATGAAACAAACAAGATGTGCTTT